>DF240031.1:29436-66223 GCA_000507305.1 Breviolum minutum Mf 1.05b.01 | reverse complement strand
TGGGAAGTTTGAGGTATTTCCTGCATGGTCTAGTTGAAAGGATAAGAGACATAGTGGAAGTAGTAAATGGTGCAAACAAACCAAGAAACGGGGTGGGAACAAAGGACCCTTGGTTGTTTTAAGGGGGGTGGATGTTGAGATGTGAATCTCTGGGAATTTTGAGGTATTTCCTGCATGGTCTAGTTGAAAGGGTAGGAGACATAGTGCAGATAGTAAATGGCGCAGACAAATCAAGAAACGGAGTGGGAACTACCCTTCCTCCAAATGGTGTGTTTGCCTTGTTTCAGAAGACAAGATGACAAAGGATCCGCGGTTGTTTTGGAGGGGTGGTGGTGGAAGTTGAAGCTCCGGAGATGTTCTACAGGGGATCAGGTTGTGGCGGAGGCATCTTTGAAGCGATGTGCCGGATCATATATCTCTGGTCTTTTAAGTCCCTCCTTGTCCTCTGTTCTGTTTCATGTCCTGCAATACGGCGCAAAAAACTGGATGACAGTGAAGATGCCCGTTTCTTACTGGATGAGATGACACCGGAGCACGGAGACGACGGGAATCAGCTGTCAGAATCGGTCAAGTCACAGCGGGTAGCATTCGACTTGCCATACCGGGGGATATCCAGCGGAGAAGCATGAAAATTAGTCCATCCTGCATTTCAGTCACCATGGGGGAGGGTTTCCGCTGGCTGCCAAGCACCGGATCAAACCAGAATTTTTGGGTGCGTAGGATCACCCACTGAATCAAATATGCTCTGAGAGCAGGTTCTGTTTTACGTCACGTTGTGACGTGTAGTGTGTGATCTAGTTAGGAACCAATCAAAAAGGAAAGGAAAGGGACTGCCAATGGTTTCACAACATATCACAGCCAACTTCTTTGACTGCAGGTAGGTGTGGATGATCAGTCCACATATCCCCACCACATGTCAACCGGCTTTGTTAGCAGAGGTGTTGACATGGGTGCCTCTGCCCCCTGCTTGTCAATCGAATAACGGGAAACTGCATGCTGCTTGTGGTGCTGTAGTTGTGTTGTCCGTTGCTGCTGCAACGTACGTATTTAATGGTCCGTCCTACCCCCCATGATCATGATTCCATTTTTGTCGTTTTTAGATTCTCTAACTTTTCATCTGTCCGTCAAGATTTCTAATCTGAAAAACCTGTAGTGAATTTCAATTGTCAAGACTCAACTTTATGATACTACTAGCACGGTCTGCTAACCATGTGTCTTAGAAACAGACTGTGACACACACACACAAACACAAACGCGAAAACAAAAACATGAAGCCACGAAAACAGAAAACACTCAAACACAAAAACGCAAACACAAACCCACAGAAAAACAGAAACAATCACATAAACACAAAAACATAGCACACAAACAGAAACTCAGAAATGAAGACAAACAAAAACACACACACACACACACAAAAACACAAACACGAAAACAAAAACGCGAAACCACAAAAACAGAAAACACACAAACACAAAAACACAAACACAAACCCACGAAAGATCACAAACAAAGTCGCAAACCAGAAAACACACAAACACAAAGCACAAACACAAAAACACAAACAAACATATACAAACACGAAAACATACGAACTGACATTGCCGTTCCCACGCAGGCTTCAAAAGAACACCTTCACATGTGAGATGCATATCTATCAGGCATAGGGGCATCATTCTTTCGGGCCAGAGTGTGGTCAAGTTTCATTTTTTAGTTAACAATAACAGGTTTTTTTGCTAAAAATTAAAGTTAAATGTAAGATTTTCCGGTCGGCAAAGTCTGCCGGTGTCCAAATGTATTTTAAAGTTGAAAAAGTGAAGAAGTTGAGTTGGGAAATCACAAAAAGGTGAAACAAGTTGAGAAAACAGTTGAGCTTGAAAACCTCCTGATTTCGAGAAAATCAATAAAGTTAAAAAAATGTTGAAATTAGGATGGTTTTAGGGAAAACCTATCATTTTCTTAGTTTTGAATGATTCTTTGCTCGCTTACCTAATATCAGCTTTTCAACTTTTTTGCAACTTTTTCGAAGACTTTCCGTTGTTTTTGATCAATCTACTTTGAAATTTGAAGTTTTTTCCAAATTGCATGAAAAAGTTGACAAATGTTGAAATTAAGGGGTTTTAGTGAATATTTGGGAGATAGCCGGAGCGCGAAATGTTGTATTTTTCAGTTCAAAATCGTCTCCAAGATCGGCGAATAAGGTCTGCGAAGCAGCGGGTGCGAGATGACGATTTGATCCGCGGATTATCGTCGGACTGTCTTCGGATTATCCTCGGGTCATTGTCGAATCGTCTTTTTTTGGCGGAAACAATTCAAGGATTTCTCGTTCACATGTTGAACTTATAAGATTTCGTGGCAGGCGCACTACTTGGTGAGTTTGAAGGGTGACTTTGCTTGGTCCGCGCAATGTAAATGACGTTTCATATGCGAGGCGGATCAATCATGAGATTCATTCTGCCGGCAGGCGCAGTATTTATTTGGTGAAGTTGGAGGCTGACTCTTGTTGCTCCACGCATTGTAAATGCCGTTTCATATGTGACGCAGAAAAATCACGAGATTCATTTTGCGTGGCAGGCGCAGTATTTGGTGAAGTTGGAGGACGACCCTGATGCTCTGCGCATTGTAGATAACGGTTCAAATGTGACAAGGACATGAGTGTTACTTTGTAGTACAGAGTAATACTGGAGTACAGAGTAATTCTGGAGTACTACTTGGTAGTGCAGAGTAGTATTGGAATAAAACTTTGTAGTACAGAGTAGTAGTGGAGTTTGTGGTACAGCGTAGTACTGGAGTTTTGGTATAGTTTTTCATGCAGCTACAACGTGGTGGTGGACCAGCGGGCATGTGAACCTCTGAACATCCCCATGTCGCAAAGAGGGGTTGGCGGATAATTTACGGACTACACAGTACATTATATATTCATTCTTTTGAAACCACTTATTTATACATATTTTTAAAAAGCTTTGTTGAAAATTTTCGATCCTTTTACTAATATTCTTTCGGTTGGTTGGCTCGGCCCGGCCAAGGTCTTTGGATTGCCACCGTTGGTGCATACGGATGACCCCACACGTGCAGTTTTGGCGTGCTTCGACATGGTGAAGGCACCATGCATGTGGTTTTTTCCTAAATGTGTATCAAAGGGTTCCCGTTTATGAGTGCGGGCGTGGGGGTTATAAGCTGTGTTGCACGACGGTGGGTGTTGCATGGCCGCCGTTCGCTGTCGGCCGCGCGTATTGCGTTAATTCGCTACAGTTCAGCCGTTTGCCAAAAGTATGTTAGGAAGATGACGCAGGGTCGTGCCTTACCTGGCAGGCGCACCTTTCTGCTGACACTTCAATGTGAGGGGTCGTTTTCTCTTGCGCATTTGGTGACATCTCCGTTTGCTGTCAAGATTCTCTTCTGCATTGGATTTAAAAGGGGATTATGATGATGTCTGCATGTTCGAATGTCAATGTATCATGTGTTGCTTTCAGTTTACTGATAGCGCTTTATTTCTTATCAGCAGAAATGTTTATTTGTAATGACAAAAAAACAAGCACCAAAAAAAAAGAAAAGTGGAACATGGGAAATTGAACCCCGTTTGTTTTGCAATTTACGTTGTTTGCATCTTTGCACTATGGTGTCTGTGTTAGTGTGAAACAGCTTGTAGCTTTGCATGTGAATGCCTTTTTTACTATGGTTTCCTCTTGTGTACTCAAGCGTTAAATGTTACCTGTGAATATTTCATGTTGTACATATGTGCGTTGCGTCAATTGTATGTCTCGCCCGTAGTTTCCTCTCGAGGAGGGTGGGTGGGTGTCGCTCTTTTGTGAGCCTTTGAAAAATTAGTCTAACGGGGGTTCTGCGCCAATGGATTTCTTCGGTCACATTGTTCCAGACTTAGAAGATGTCATTCGTCTGTCGAGCTCAGCAACGTCAAACTCTGGTGTGAGTAACTCAGCTGTTCGTGTTTCTGCAGTCGATGATTTGGAAACTGAGTCATTTGGTGCCGTGCAGTTATTTGATGCAAGTGATGATATTCCTGTAGACAACAGCAGTCATGATAGAGCTTTGATCGAGGCACACTTATCGAACACACAGGCTGCATTGCCCAAACTGCGTTGGGAAGAAGGTTTTTTGGATGACATTTTTGGAGACAACCCCACAGGTGTCCCTAACATCGTGAATGTCTCATTGCAACCTCCACACTCAGCTGGAGCCACTTCTTCGACTGACGTGGCAGTACCGAGCGTCGAGACCTTAAAACGGAAAGCCGATGGTGCACATTTTTCTTCAGCAATCAAAGTTATCAGCGATACAGATTTCTTGGAGCAACAGAAACAATTTTGGCAGAATGCTTTATGCAAGTGGCAATCAATTTTTTGCATTGTACAACATGAGGGGCCTGTAGTGGAAGCAATTTGGCGAGCAGTGACTTCAGGAGATGTTGACAATGAGGCTCACAGGATTCTGAGGGACGTATTCGGGGTGAAGTCACCCCGGACGGTGATAAAACGAGCTTCTTCCCTGCTAGCATTTTTTGACTGGCTGCGTAAACATGGGCAACAGTTGTGGCCATTTGAAAATGACAACATTTCAGTTTACATTGGTGATTTTGCAGCAGATAGCAAGGGCTATACCAGAGGGGCGACTTTTCTACAAGCATGTCGATTCGCTCACCATGTCCTTCAGATTGCCTTGAATTCTGTATTGAATCATCCCATCCTTTCAGGAAGGTCGTCACGTTTGGAATCCATGAAGGCAGCTACAAAGCGGGCACGGATCCTTTCGCTGGTGGAGGTGCGTAAGCTGGAAGCTTTTTTGTCAAGCGATTCAGACCTTTATGATAGGTACCTCACTGGATGTAACTTATTTGCAATCTTCTCTCGTTCACGCTGGTCAGATCTCAATTATCTTGATTTTTTGGAGCTTGACGTGACAGAAACACCGGAGGGTCCATACGGTTACATTGAGAGTGGGACGAAATTTCAAAGGGCAGGCACATCCTCTTTGAAAGCTCTTGTCATGCCTCTGGTTGTGCCTATCCATGGAACATTGAAAACGCCGTGGGCCTTGAGGTTTTGGGAAATCCTCAAGGAATGTGGAGTTGATGTGGATGCATCGCCCTTTGGTGCATTGTGTAGGGCTCCGCTGAAAGATGGCAGACTGGGAAAGCGGCCAATAGATACAGAAGAGGTTTCGAAATTCTTATGCAATGTGTTGGGGCTTGAAGGCGAGCAAAGAACATTGTCACATTCTTTCAAGGCTACTACATTAGCCTGGGCATCGCGATTTGGAATGGAAGAAGATGCTCGTGTCCTTTTGGGCCACCATGAACATCAGTCCACGAGGCCGATCAAGTTATACGAGTCGATGTTGTTGACAATTCGAAATGACGCTTTTGCACCTGATACGACAAGATCGGGATTTTCCCGGGAACCCGTGGTACAGCAGCCTGTCATCAAGATCGAAGACACTGACGAGGAGACATCACCTCTCTGCATGAGAGAGTCGAAACATGCTAGAGAAGACTGTTGACGCGGACTTTGGATTTGACAATGAATATGCGGACCAGTCCTTGTTGTCCGACATTTTTGTCCCGTCCGAGGCACCGTGCGAGAAGCTTGATTTGCCAACTGCAGTCATTGATGACCAAACTCTTTTATCTGACCTTAAGGCAGCATCTGCAACAGTGAATGATTCCCGATAGCACCACAGGTGATGATTCAAGCGGGGACGTTCCGGCGGCCTACAATGATATTGATGAACCGTGCTATCAGCAGAAGGAAAGCAAAGTGCTCCATCTGCCTGGTTCTGCCAAAGATACTTTGAAGTGTGGTCGGAGAATCACTGCTGGATACACTTTCCTTCCTGGGGGTGCAAGCTTTAAGTGGGCGAGGTGCTCGTTGTGCTTCAAGGGGCAGGTCATCACCACTACTGATGAATTGGTCGATGTCATGGGTGCTTTTCGTAGCAGAAGATCTCAAAGTTAGATCTGACAAGGCTTGGAATGTATAAGATGGTGGAAAAACAGAAGTCCATGTTCGATGGCAGCTGAGGGCAGCAATGAGAGATGTCATTTCCCCTTTTTCAATGTTACTGAATGCAGTACATGTGAAGATGCCATTCCATGTGTGAGTTGGCATACCAGAATTCTGCAATGGCAGCATGTTTGAACACCAACGGGTGACCATGAATGCATGGTGTTGAATGCAACATGATGTTTGAGAAGGCTCAGAGAGTGGAAAGGTCTAACTGAAGAAAGTGAGTGCATCATGCATTGCATTTTTAGTTTGTTTTGTCTTGCAAAGGAACTTCTTTTTTCGCAGCCCGAAATCGGAATGAACGAAACGTTCCTGAAGTAGATGTTTAAAGAGATTTTCGTTCATTTAAGATTGTTGGTTTCTTACCTGAAGGACGCTTTCTACTTATCTACTTGTAACTTAGATATAACATGGTTTTAAGTAGGTTAAGTAAGGTTTTAAGTAGAGATAAGTAGGTTAAGTGGTGCACCCACTTGTCCTACTTAGAATCAACATATTGCTAGAAATAACCTAGTTATACTAGTGACTAAGTAGAAATAAGTAGCTTTTGCGTTTTTTCTTGTAAGTAGGCTAAGTAGCTTAGTTCTACTTATTTCTACTTATGATCTACTTATTTCTACTTATCCTACTTATGGAAAAACACCAACAAACAGATTTTTCTTGAGCATGTGACATTTAAGCACCAAAAACGTGGCTTTGCTGTTCACTTTGTTCTTTGTGAAGCAACCAGCAAATATGTGTTTCAATGCGGAACTGCTTTTTGAAGGGCATGAGCGGTTTCCCGCTAGAATTGCATGAGCGGTGTGCCGCTAAAATTGTTTGTGTTTGGAAGACTTGTTTGCTCGCCTTGGCTTTCCGGCCGGCTCAAAAGTGGAAAGGAGAAACATGTTCATTCCATTCTAATGTTTAATTGACTTGAAAGGAAGAAAAGGAATCAAGCAGGAAGATAGCCAAGCAATAGCCGGAAGATAGCCACGGATAGCCGGAAGAAAGCCCAGGAAAACCGAAGATAGCCGGAAGATAGCCGAAGATAGCCGTAAGATAGCCCAGGAAAGTCGAAGATAGCCGGGAGATAGCCGGAAGATAGCCGCAAGATAGCCGAAGATAGCCGGAAGAAATCCCCCAGAATTCCCAAGATAGCCGGAGGATAGCCGGAAGATAGCCAAAGATAGCCGCAAGAGATCCGTTTGCCCGCTTTGTATGCAATTATGCAGTATTCAAAGTTGCATTGTCAGTGGCCAACCGCTGCATGATAATTCATAGTTCTATAGAAGCAGTGTCAAATTTAGAATTGTGTTTGTCAGAGATTACACCCACTTCATGATTTCCTATAGTCTTATAGCGGTTTACCGCGGTATCTAATCTTACAAATTTCTAAATATGAAAACAACGATTGTGGGAGAGAAAAATCTATAGGGACAACTCTACAAAGACATGTCAGCAAGAAAACATTTTTCCCTATAGATGCACAAAAAATTGATGTTTTGCTGATTTTCAAACGTTTCGCGAAGAAACTCAAAAAACCAGGTTTTGGAAGGGTTTCTACTTATTTCTACTTAGTTCTACTTATAACCTACTTAAATCTACTTAATTTTCAATTAGAAAAGTAAAAGGGCTATAAGTAGAAATAAGTAGACCGTAAGTAGGTTAAGTAAGTTATAAGTAGATAAGTAGAAAGCGTCCTTGGGGTATCTCCTCGTCGGTGAACTTCATTGATTTTGCAGCACGAAATCGGAATGAACGAAAGGTTCCTGAAGTGGATGTTTAAAGGGATTTTCGTTCATTTCAAAATTGTTGGTTTTCCCGCGCCTTCGGTGAACTTCACCATCTATTCACCTTAGCTGTCGGCCATGGCTTCAGCAAACACATTGCTGGAATCTACAGCTACACTGGAAGCACAGGCCCTACCCTGTGGTCTTAGTCAAGCATGGATAGATGCATTGAAGGCAAGTAACGTTGCTACCCTTGGACAATTGGCTTATGCTGTAACTATGCCTGGTGTAGCCTTAACTGATGCAGCTGTTCAAACTTTCGCCTATGTTGTTCCGCCAGCAGCAGTGTTGACAGTAGCAGAGTTGACTGCTTTCAAACGTTTGGTTTTCGAAGCTCAGACCATGACAATTTCCAATTTGAGACTGAATCCGCAGGCCGAAAACTGGCCTGTCAGGAGAGAATTGCCAAGCTGGCGGATCAACGTGTCAGGGTTTGGGTCAGTCTGGTCAGTTGGAACCGGCATTTTGGTTATATGATCAGTTTCCAATTATGTTGGAAACTGATGAACTGAAATATATTGCTCCAGATCGATGTTTGACAAGGCAGCAGGAGTTGGCAGGTAATCGACCTGACAAGCAGATCATGTTGGGCGACAAGGGTGCAGGCCTCGTTGTGAAAGACAGCAGTGGCAGTGACAAACATGAAATTGTCTTGTGTTCAGACTTGGGTTTGACTCGCAGCGCACTTGCAATGGATTTGGTGGGTCTTGCATCATTCAAAGTACAGCGTTGGCATGGAAGATTGTTTGAGTTGATGGCGCAAAATCCTGGTCCAGGGTTCCGGAGGCCGAGTCAGACCCAGTTATTTCGATCCGATCGTCAAGCCTTCCTGCACCTTTCTCAGACAGTGACGGGCAGTTTGAAGAGGACAGCAGCAGGCGTGCTTCCTTTGGATGATGCCTTTGATGGGCTGCACGCAGACATCACAGTCACGTATTTTATGTTGCCTACTGCCACATCATCTTCGGATGTGCCAATCAAGAACCCGAACAAAGACATTCATGGTGATGGACCATATGGGAAAGGCACAGGCAAAAAGGGCGGCAAAGGAAAGGGGAAAACTACCAGAACCCCAATGCCGGCTGCCCTCATAGGCACGCACTCTCGCACTCCTGCGGGAGAAGATATATGCTTCTCTTACCACCTTAACAGGTGTAAGAACAAGAATTGTGCCCGCAAACACGTGTGTTGCATCCCTGGCTGCTACCAGCCTCATCCGCAATCAGGACATAAGAAATCGTGAACGACTGGTCAGCAGCTGAAATCACCTTTGGACAGTCCTGTGTTGAATGCAGATTCTCTTCAGGCGAATGACATTGATCGGTGCATGCAGATAAGGTGGACAGTCCTGTATATTGAATGCAGATTTTCACCAGTCGAGTGACATCGGTGGTGCAGAGGAGGTAGAATTTTCTCCAAACGAATGTTTTGCGGTTGAGGTCTTTTGTGGTTCTGCGGGTTTGACAGCAGGCTTTGGAAAACACACACAATCAACAGTTGCTGCTTGTGTGGACGTCGAGACGGACCTGCCTTTGGGTTCATTTTGGTGTCCCTTGCGGAACGTCAAGCAGGGCAAGGGAAATACGCCTTTTACGACGTCGTCACGGCCCAAGGCCAATGAGGTCGTCGCAGCGTCCAGATGGTTTGCCAGCTCATCAGCTTTCTCAGATTTCTCTTGATAGATTGAGGGCGGCTAACCGTCTATATGCCTTTACGGTTCAGGTCATCAACACCTTGAATGACCATACAGTGTGGACGGTGGAAAATCCTTCGCGAAGCTATCTGTGGGAAACTTCATATTTTCAAGAGCTTGTGCAGTCGAGGAAAACCTACAGATTTGAGTATCACATGTGCATGTTTGGAGGTCTTCGTTTCAAACGAACTGATATCCTTACAAATCGCAAAGAATTTGAGAATGCAATTCGTGTGTGCAGCAATGATCACGAACATTTGCCGTACACAGTCAATAACAATCAATTTGACACATCTTTGGAGACACAATATCCAAAAGAATTTTGCAAAGCACTGACTCAGGTAGTGCGAGACTTCTTCAATGCGAAGTATGGTTGGACACTGGGTGCTACACCACAACCTAAACAATCTCAGCAAGCGGCAGTGGCTACTGGTAGTCAACCCACGAAGAAGATTCAACCTTTAGTAGCTGAATTCTCACATGTTCAAGTGGCCAAGCAACTCCCATGTGATTTTGAGCTTTAGCTTGACAACAAACGATGCCTGCTGAATTGTTTGCAATGTGGGCACATTGTTTTACATTGTGGTTCAAAACTCTTACGTCGTACGTTGATAAAGGGGGGAAAGAAGACGACGACAACCGAGGGCGATGACAGGTTGGAAGACGCTATGGAGGCTTCATTGAATCCTGTATTCGACTGACTCAGCCAGCGGCCGGCCTCTCCAAGTCTTCTTCAACATCAAAGTGTTCCAAATGTGAAAGCAAGCAGTCAGTGGACTTGGTCGATCTCAGGGAAGACTCTGTGGAGGTGGCTTTTGGTGTTTACAGGAGTCCAGGGGACTTTGCTGACCTGTGTTGCAAGGTACAACATCTTAAGGGCATTTTCGTGGGCGTTTCAGCGGAAGTACAATATGCGGTAGCAGAATGTGCCACCAAAGCAACTCATGAGGTGATTGCCCGAAGAGGTCAGTGGCTTGGGAAATGTAGAGGCTGCCAGATCTTGCTCAAGATGAAGAAAGTTTTTTTGCAATCTATGCCTGCTAAGAGAAGATGCATTTTGAGTTGCAAGAGGTTGAAGTTGCTTGAGAAAATGAAAAGTGATGAAGGCTACCCAGATAAGACATTGCTCCATGACATTTCTCAAGGCTTTTCATTGGTGGGCCATGCTCCTACTTCCAGTGGCGTGTTACCTGCCAAGATTGAGCCAGCTACTTTGGCAGTTTCTGGGTTGAGCACGCTGGAATGTCTCGTGAGGCGGTTCGATGGTCTACAACTTCATGTGGGGACCTGAAACTCGATACCGAGCTTTGGGCGAAGACTATGACTGAAGTCCAGAAAGAATGGCTCTAGGTCCGCTGGCATGGTCGGATCTTCCTGATAATGCCGTGGTGTCGAAAAGGTTCCCATTGGTGCAATGTGAAAACTTCGACCAATAGACGATTACAGCCGTAGCCAGGTTAACTCAGCAATCTCCATCTATGAGCAGGTTACAACGGACGGGGTCGACATCGTAGCTGCTATGGTTGCTCATTATATGAAAGTGCTTGGAGGAGCCGGGAAGCCTACCGCTTGGTGGGTCGCTCTCTGGACTGGAGTTCAGCTTACAGACAATTGTGCATCGAGCTCCTTTGCATACATCTCAGTCTTTGATCCAACTACTAAACAATCACGACCGTTTCGACAAGTCAGTTTGCCATTTGGGTCGAAGGCCGCAGTGAACGCCTTCATCAGGTGTTCGCGTTGTATACAATAGTTTGCAGCGAGATGCCTTTTGGTGCCGGTGACTGCAAATTTCGATGACTTTATCATGGTTTCAAGCCCAGAGTTAGCTGCGAGTGCCGAGGCGTGTATGGGTCTTCTGCTGCAGGTTATGGGATGGGCTTATGATACCACAGGACACAAGGCCTTCTCAAAAGAAATTTCGGCATTGGGTGTTTTGTTTCAACTGGCGAGGACTGGCGAGGGTTGTTTGGTTTTGGACAACACTGAGAAGCGAAAGCAGGAAGTAGCTTGTTTAGTGCACGACACGTTGCATCTTGGCCAGCTTTCAGAGAAAGAGGCGCAGTCTTTGCGTGGAAGGCTAGCCTTTGCTTACTTTGGGCGCATTGCAACAGATTTCCTTGCATTCCAGTGGGATCCCTTTCAAGCTCGAGCTGAGTGATGGCCTGATTGATACTTTACAATTCTTGAATAGTAGGACTCATACGGCATTTCGTACGGCTCCCCACGAAGAGTTTTCTCCACGGTTCGTGAAACTGTTTATATCCTCACCGATGCAAGCTTCGATGACAGCAGAGGAGGGCTTGGTGGTGTGTTGATTGATCAACAAGGTGCTGTGTTAGCGTGGTTCTCTCTGATGCTTGATGAGCAGCAGGTCCAACAATTCATTCAGGGTGATGCGCAAGTTGTCATTGGTGAACTTGAAACATTGGCTCCTACTATTGCTATGGACTTGTGGGCTGAACTATGTAAATCACGGCACATTGTATTCTACATTGACAATGACGGCGCAAGATACAGCCTGATCAAAGGTTATTCAAGCTCCGTTAGCTTATCTCTCCTCAGTCGTATGCTTGCAGTGCGCTTGGAGGAACTTGTTTGTATACAGTATACAGTGGTTTGCAAGAGTTGCTTCAGCCTCCAACTTGGCTGACTTTCCTTCACGTAATATGGAACACCCAATGTTGCCACATATCACCATGGCCGATCTTCATTTCACACTGGAAGTATTCAATAAAGGTGTTGATGAATTTCTTGGTGACCATTCAAGGAAAGTGGGGTTGGGTCAAGTGGCCAACAAGAATTCGACCACTAGGTCAATCTCGAATGCGAGAAGGAAACGTAAGCTTGTTTCATGAAGGGCCATTTCGACTCCAACTTGACCGAATGGGTCGTGTTAACAAGGTGCGCTTCTCTTGTGTCATGTTGTCTTCAGTTTGTGATGTGTGCATGTTTCGTAGTGGCGACGTAACCTCAATAGAGGCGGTGTATGAATATAATGCTATGTATATATATATATATATATGTTGTAGTTACTACGCTCGCGCGATGTATGTTTTGGGTTCTCCCATGTTTGGGTTCTTGTGCTGTGCGGTTTCTGTTTGTAGAAATAAGTGCTGCTTTCAGTTTACTGATAGCGCTTTATTTCTTATCAGCAGAAATGTTTATTTGTAATGACAAATAAACAAGCACCAAAATAAAAGGAAAAGTGGAACGTGGGAAATTGCACCCTGTTTGTTTTGCAATTTACGTTGTTTGCATCTTTGCATTATGGTGTCTGTGTTAGTGTGAAACAGCTTGTAGCTTTGAATGTGTATGCCTTTTTTACTATGGTTTCCTCTTGTGTACTCAAGCGTTAAAGGTTACCTGTGAATATTTCATGTTGTACATATGTGCGTTACATCAATTGTATGTCTCGCCCGTAGTTTCCTCTCGAGGAGGGTGGGTGGGTGTCGCTCTTTTGTGAGCCTTTGAAAAATTAGCCCGCCCGACCACTCCCCTTTTCTTTACCCTTTCATGAAACAACCCCCAACAAGAATTCGACCACTAGGTCAATCTCGAATGCGAGAAGGAAACGTAAGCTTGTTTCATGAAGGGCCATTTCGACTCCAACTTGACCGAATGGGTCGTGTTAACAAGGTGCGCTTCTCTTGTGTCATGTTGTCTTCAGTTTGTGATGTGTGCATGTTTCGTAGTGGCGACGTAACCTCAATAGAGGCGGTGTATGAATATAATGCTATGTATATATATATATATGTTGTAGTTACTACGCTCGCGTGATGTATGTTTTGGGTTCTCCCATGTTTGGGTTCTTGTGCTGTGCGGTTTCTGTCTGTAGAAATAATTACAATGTTTTCTAGGTTTTGGTGGCTCTAACCACAGGGTGTGGGTTTTGTGGCAGGGGTACGGCTATCGTGGTGCAAGTGGTCATCGTGGTCATCGCTGTGCTTTTAAACAGAGCATGGTCTGAGTTGGTCGAATCTGCGTAGTTGTATGTAGAGTGTGGTTGAGATGTCGCCCAGCCATTCCTGTGCCCATAGGAATTTGCAGAGGGGATGTTCAGAGTTGATTGCATCTGTGCCATTTTTTGTGGAGGGTAGTTGAGACGTTGCCTAGGCGTCGCTGTGCCTATAGGAATCTGTACTACACAGAGCATGTTCGCAGTGGTAGTGTGACGGGGTCTTTGTTTTTTGGTTGCATTTTTGTGTTTTGGCAAGTTTGTGTTTTTTGCGGTGGTGTGGCTGTGTTTTTGTCATGTTTTTGCAAAGCTGTTTTTGTGGTGGTGCTTTGGTGGAAGTGTTTGTGTGTTTTTGTGGTTGTGTTTTCGTCGCGGTGTTGTTGTGTTTTGTTTTGGTTAAATGTTTTGTCGTGCTGTGGTTGTGTTTTGGTGGTGTTTTGTGTCCGGTTGTGTTTTGTCATAATGTTTTTGTGGTGGTGTTGCTGCGAAGAAGTGTTGCTAGGGAAGTTTTGCAAACGAGTATCGTTGAGAAGTATTACAGGAAAGTGTTGGAGAAGACGGTTGTGGTTAAGTGTTGGAGAGAAGTGTTGGAGAAGAGTGTCGTTGAGACAGAGAAGTGTTGCAAAGAAATTTTGGAGAAGAGCATTGCGGAGAAGAGTGTTGGAGAGCCTGGTTGTACAGAAGTGTTGGAGACGAGAGTTGGAGAAAAGTATTGGAGAAAAGTGTTGCAGAGAAGTGTTGGAGAAAGACGGTTCTGATGGTTGTGTCTGTCAGGAGAAAGTCGTTGCTGCTGCGACACAAGCAGACACAGGAAAAATAAAGAACTAGCCCCTGTGTGTAAACTTAGCTTCTTGCTGCGTCGTTGGCGCGGCAGTGTTTGCGAACATTGCTGCTGCGCCATGGGTGGTGTGCGAAACAAAGAGCGACCCTTTCGAATCTGCATTGGGGTTCGTGGGTGGCGCAAGTACTTTCGCTTCGGTGAAGTCTTGTGGTTTACTAGAGTGTTCCACGCCTCTTTCCAGGATTGACATGCTTTTCTCAGGCAACGCTAACCACCATTTGTATCCCATTGCCATTATTTTTATGAGGCGTAGGCTGAGAGATGCAAGTATGGAAAGATACAGAGCATTTTGACACTTCAGTCTTTCAAAGTGTTGAAATTTTGTGGGAGAGTTAAATTTCGAATGTTGAACCCACCAGTTTTCCAGTTCCATCCTTCTCCAAATGGCAAGACATAAAGTCATTCTCTGAGCCCAACCTCCAAAAAACATAAAATTTTCTAGTTTGTCTAGTTTTCCTTTGCAAAGCGGAGGTAACTGAAAAAAACATATTTATGGGTTCCATCTAGTTGGATCTGTAGTCACTGTAGTCCAATTTTTTTGAGGGCTGCCAACGGGATGGTCGGACCATGCTGAATATAAGTGATTGAACCAGCTAATGCAACTTAAATGCAAAATTCAAGAACGAATTCTGCATTACTTTCAAACCCTCTAACCAACTCAGCCCATTCCATTTTGCGATGTTTGCTTCGAATGATTGTCTTTTCGTAAAAAGGGAGTGAACTGATAGTTGGGATGTGTTTTCTTTGGTGATGGAACGGTTTTAGTATGTCCTTCATAGGAAGGATCTTCCGATGGGTAGATGATCTCCCATTGAACACGCGTTGCCAACAGCCGTTAAGAATGCAGGAATACAGTAATTTTATCATTCAATTATTTAACTAATTGATTTAATTAATTTCATGTGATCTAATTTGATTTGAGTTAATTGCTCCATCCCAAGCAGTGTAGGTGTTGAGACTCAATCGATGTAGCTCTTTGATAGAATCGCAAACGTGGTGCATCTCCACCGGATCACCGGATTGTCAGGTTTTCAAGAGGTTGAAACTCTGCGGAAAGTTTGGCGTCACCACTGGCCGCAGCTATTGCCATCCACTCAAGATTTGTGAAAATTGATATTGTTGTCATTCGGATGGTCGGACGTGATAAAATCATGAGAGTATTGTTTCTGCAAACGTTTGTTGTTGTTCATGTGGACGTATTTTGTATTATTTCGTACTCTCTTTTTTGAGCAACATGACTGGGTAGTTTCCTGAATTATTCTGAGTTATGTTGTATTTAGCAGCTGACGCATCAGCCGGCAGTGCCGCAGAATCGGAAAAACAACAATGCGCAGGGTGTCCAACAGCAAACTTCGAAAACGAGCGCATGAGGCACCAACATGAATTGGAAAGACGGTTGCGAAACACTAGATGAGCGGCAGGACGCAAGTCCCAAGGCAAAACAACAACAGCTAACAACTTCTTTTGAAAACTCAGAAAACCCAAAAGTAGTCTTGTGTCTTCCCAGTGTTTTGTCTCCAAGAGTTGGAACCTTGGAACCACGGACGTCAGAGGAGCACCATCCAAGCAGTCAAGACAAGGACTTTGAAACACGTGTCGAACAGCCGCCTTTGAAGCGTTAATTTCCTGACAGATCAAGTCCAAGGTGGTGTTTGTGGTAGTGCGCGCCGGATGGAATATACCGTCCTGGGTGATTGCGTGAACTTGTCTGTGGGGAACTTAGCCCAGGATGTGGGGTAGTCGTGTTCAAAGTCTTGATGTGTTTTTTGGTTTTTTGATTTTCATTTATCCTTGCCCTGCAACACTAGAGTCAATGCAGGCAAACAGCGACAGGCTGGACTTAAGTGCCTCCATCTCCCAAGTGCACCAAGCCAGGCACGGCTTATGGCAAATGCACCTCCCAACAGCATCCTTTGCGACGATACTACTCGAAGACGCTCCACCACAGAGGTGTGTGTTGATCGCCGACCGGATGCAGACCCAAATTCATGGTTTGATGGTTTGGTGCTGTAAATAGTAAAACTGTTTCAAGCAACTAACAAACTAACAATCAATTTCTGCTGGACTTTGAGCGTTCCCAACCTTTTGGCATTTTGAGGGTGCCCCAATTTCTGTCCAAACCCCATGAGCCAGTGCTTTATTCAATCCCAACGGATGAACAATCCTGCTGTCAGATCATCTACAACGCCTTGGCTCCTATCAAAGTGAAGGGCAAGGTACGATGACGGGCCATGATGGGGTGACACCCCCATGCTACGAGGGGGCTGATCAAAAATGAACAAAAATTAGCTCTGAATTTCCCGCGTGTTCTAAAAAGGATCAACAAAGAATCGACTGAAATTTCCCACCAGCTTGAAAGCAAAGTCCTTGTCACTTACGATTTGGTCATGGCATGAACTTTGGGATGCTGGATGCGACTTCAACGCACGCTTTCAACAGTCCTTGCCGATCGACATCTTCCAACCGGTGAAGAAAGACTATAGTAAAACCATCGGCTTGAACAAGAAGGGGTTTCTTGGACTGACATGGGGTTTGGGTTCTTTTCTTTTTACGTCTTCTTACCACACATTTTTGGAGCACAATCTTGCCTTTTTTTTGGGGGGCATTTTTCCCCAAACAGGTTTACCTGTCGGGTTCTATCTTAGAAAAAAAGAGACTGGACACGCTGGTGGGCGCGCTGTGCTGTGTTGGGCGCGGATTTGGCCGTGCTGGGCGCGCGGCGCGGATTTGGATTTGGCCGTGCTGGGCGCATTGGGCTGGGTTGGGCGTGCTGGTGGGCGCGGTGGGCTGGGTCGTGCTGGGCTGGGTTGGGTGGGGTTTGGCTCTGGTGGGCGCGCTGGGCTGGGTTGGGTGCGGATTTGGCTTTCTGTGTATGGTCTACATTGTACATGTCATTTTCATGTCTTCATGATGTCTTTGTGTTTATCTTCATGTGTATCTCAACTGGTATCATGGGGCTTGAGCAAAACAAAGCATGGCATTCGTAAATGAAACGTGGTTTTGAGCAATTCCGTGTTCGAAAAAAGTGATGTGAAGCGAGCGAAATGGAAGCGCAAGGAGAGAAACGGCAGTAGCGGCAACCAACACAGCCTAAAAAGGACAGCATAGACAAGTGGGCAGTTCTCCAACTACTAATTTACAGTTTCAACACAACAATACGAGTTGGAAAATGAACTGCGAGTTCGAGATGCAACATCGAGATCGCTGATTGTGTCGCCGAAGTTGAACTGAACGTGCGTAGCTGCGTTGAGAACAAAATGAATGACTTTGCGTTTTGCGTTACTGTTGCGTAACCCAAGTTGCACTCGCGTATTATTGTGCGTTTCTGCGCGCCTGCGTAATGGTAGCCGAAATTAACACCGCTGTATTTTGCAGTTTGTCAACATTCAGGCAGCAATATGAATCATCCAACATCAACAAGAAGACCATTAAAAATAGCGAAATGAAGAGCGGCCAATCATGAACAGCAGTCCTTTTCACACCAGGCACAAGAAGGACAACATATAGCGAGAAGGAGGAACAAGAAGTATCAAAAGGTTGCTGTGAGTAATATTTGAGCCACGGTCAAAATAAGCGAAGACCAATTNCATTTGATTCCATTGAATTCCTTGCACTGTTGGGGTCTATGCTGATATCATTTTGCATGTTGGTAGATGATTTAGAGATTTCTACTTCTTTGCATGATATTTTTTCGTATTTTTTGTTTTTTGGCTCAGCTCTGCTCCAAGGATGATCTCCTTCCCATGGTATCAGAACGCCTTTGGTGGTGTGTCTTCCGGAGGTGGAAGACGAGACGAAAAGAGAGGGATTTGCGGATTTGTCATTCCTCTTTTCGGCTTGTCTTTCGTGGTCACGGTTCCTTCGAAATTAATAGAATTTCTAACGACGATCTGCCAACATTCTTGCAGAACATCTACAGGATTTTGGAAACTGTTTTCACGCATCATGACCCAGTCCTGAGTTTTCATCCCCTTTTTTGCGAAGTGGCATTTCAGCTACCAAGCAAATGTCCCTACCAACCTGCACGTTTCGCCAGGTTTGTCAGTGGCAGAACTTCAGGAGGGTGTCATTCGACTTTGCAGCATCAAATCCTGGCAGGGTATTTCGAGAGTAAGGGTCCTCAGTTCATCTCTGGTCTTTTCTTGGTAGATGGGTGTACAGACAAAATCTGCAAGGCCATTTGGATACACAAGGCATCCAACTCTGTAAAAACGGGCCCAGTTGCCTTCCTTGTTGGATACGATACAATTTGTACCTCACCATACTACCCTTTAATCGCAGACTTGCAGCAAAACACAACTTTAAAACATGAAGATTATATAGTGCCGTTCATTGCCTTTCAACTTTTTTTTGCTCATGGTTTATCATTTCCTTTTTCGGCTTTCGCCTGCAGCGAACTTGAACACTCAATCACGCACTTTGTTTGAAGACCCAACTGGATCCTATAGGAACTGGTACATCTGGCAGAATGTCCAGGATCAAGAATCAAGAGTCACAATACTGTACAAAACCCACTACTGTATATATACACATGCATGAATGTAATGTAATATAATGTAATGTAATGTAATGTAATGTAATGTAATGCAAAGTAATGTTATGTTATGTAATGTTATGTAGTGTTTTGCAATGTTATGTACTGGTATCTAGTGTTACGGCCAAAACGCGTGTGTTGCCCGTGGCACTGCGGGAACATTCAACGGGAAGCTAAAACCTTGGCAGGCGTGGAGATTTTGGGCCTTGAGGAAGTTGATGGTTTATCATGCTTGGGAGTTGGGCCCTTGACCAAACTCCCTCTCAAACCCTAAAGCCCTAAACCCTAAAACCAAACCTAAAGCCCTAAACCATAAACCCTGAAACCCTAAACTCTAAACCCTGTGTGGGTGACACGAGTGTTATGTACTGTTGTGTCTTGCAATGTAATGCAGCATGATGTATTTTTGGTAATGTTGTGTAATGTTATCTAGAGTCATGTAATGTTTTGCAATGTAATGTAACGTTATAAATGTAATCTAACGTTTTGTATGTTATGCAATGTTTTGTAATGTTGTTGGACATTCTGGCATCAAGATCCCCATTGCCTTCAAGAATGATAGCTTGTTAGTTTCAGGCTTTGTGAGAGTGGTGTCTCACAGTTTGGTGGAAGAGCTGACCTACCTGAACGTCAAGCATTTATTCCTTTGGAGAATGCTGTGGAGATAGAGGGCGTGAGAGTGTTGCCTACATCTTCAAGCATGGTTCTCAAAGCAGCTTGCACGCGGGCTGGTGCCAGAGTGGTTTGAAAGCTAAGATATTGAGGAGAATTTTTGCATATGTCGACAAAGAACGTCTTCAAGCAGCTCAAGACATTGCAAAACAGGGTAGCGAAGAAGGACAACGAGATGCAGAAGGAAAAGTAATAGCTCATCCACCTGAGGACTACAGGGGGTTTCCTTGCATTTCTTTCGATCTTGGTTCGCCAAAGCTGATGATTCTACCTTGGCGTCCGTGATGGAGGCTGACCCAAAGGTGAAGTTGGTTTGCCTGGTGGTTGCTGACCCTGGCAGTGGATATGTACAGCAAGGCTGACGTCAAGATGATGGCCAAGGAGATTTGAATATTGTGCAATAGTTGGGCTACAACACTTTGTTCTTGAGATGTGTTTAGCAGCCCATTGCGCTACGTGTACAACACAGTGCACAGCAAGCTCTACTACGACTTGGCTATAAGGTGACAATTGAAAACCCAAAGGTTCGAGATCATGCAAGTAATGGGCTGGTGGAATCTGCAGCGCATCGTCTTAGACAGATGTCCACAGTACTTGAATGCAGGAGTGAGGAGAAGACCGTTGTCAACATTCCAATGACCCATGCAGTTTCTTCATGGGCATTTGTTCATGCAGCTTGGCTGATCATCCCACCTTGACCTGGGGAGGAGAAAACTGGCTGAAGGGGCGTTTCTCAACAAGAGTTTGACAAATGACATGTTCGTGGTTGGGCATGGATAAAGAAGAACCAAGAGGATCTGTGACGATTGGCGCAGGGAGCTGAAGGTTTTGTTCGACTTTGTAGTGCCAGCGCGGATGGTTGAAGTAAGGGGAAATCGATTTCCTTCCAAAGTGGCAAAACCACCTTCTCCAAAGGCCGCTTGACGCCCACCGAGTGGAAACGATGGCGAGTCACCCGAACGTACAGTGCTTGAAATACCTGACAGGGTACTGCTCGGGGTGGTCATACCAGTTTTTGCAGCACTTGCCTTGAAAGGCTTGCGCCAGCGCCTATGACAGTTCCCAGCAGGAAGGACGAGACATTGAGGCCCCTTCAGCTAGGAGGCCCAGACTTAGTGTGAACCTTCCAAGGGCAGGAGTTCAATTAAGTTCTTGAAGAAACAGATTGTGGTTGAACCAAACTACATGTCATTGTGCAGTGTTCCTCAAAACAAGCGCATCAAGAGCGCAGTCAGCGCATGCGCCAAGTGTGCACGATACTCCTGTGAATGCGCGCTTTGAGACGGATCCCTGTTGGGGCACCCCTGTACGTGAGCCATGACAGAGGTGACATCCAATATGCAAAACAAGAATTTAGATGCCAACTTGAAGGAACCAAGTGAGACATCTTGGAATGTTAGGTAGATTGGTTGGATACTTGGCGAAGACAGGGGATATGACATTCAGATGCATAGTTCAAGCCCAGGTACATCTTTTCTCAAACGTAGGAGGTGGTCGTGAAGCAACTCAACTGTTAATTGAATCTTTCACAGATTCAGATTGGAGCAACAAAACGACGTCTTGTGGAGTGCGCTACCTTTTTGGCAATACAATTTGCAGCGGTTCAAGAAGTCAGAAAACTAGTGCCTTGTCTAGCGCAGAGTCTGAATGGTATGCCGCAATCTCAACGAGCTTCACTTGCAGCTTTCCCCCTTTTGTCAAGAGGCCCTCTTCTCCAATTTGTTCTTCTCTGAGATCTTCAAATCTCTTCTTGGATGGAGATCTGGCGTTTTGTCCCAGGATCGGGCTTAGGTTGTTGCTGCTTCGAACTTGATGTTGACGATCATGAGCATCCTTGAAGGTCCTCTTGTTGTGGTCCAAGAGAGCCAGAGCTTCTTGTGCATCTTTCTCATCCATCAGAGCAGCGCCTTCTTCATTGAGGTCATCTGTGCTGCTTGAGGCTGAGTCCACCAAGTCATATTGGGAACCTCATGGTCATCATCACTACAGCCCACCCTCCTGAGCCGACTCAGTCTTGGAGAGGTTGGCACCATGAAGGAAACCCTGCATGTTACAGGAGCCGCTTTTCGCAACATCCATGTTCAGGAAAAGGGCCCCCAGTGGCTATGTTGCTTCCAGCTTCCTGTTCTACGCGATCTCGAGCCTCATAGAAGCTTTCTTTTTGACTGGCTGGCGAAGCCCATGGATTGCGAGGTCGTTGGCTGGCCCAAAAGATGGCGTTTTTCCTTTTCGGCAAGAGGCAGTTGGTTCCTTTTGGCAAGAGGCGGCTGGTTCCATTTTGGCCAGATGGTGGCGGAGCGTCCTTTGGGCAAGAAGGCCCATCTCTGCAACCTGGCTCAGCAAGTTTCTTTGCATCTGCCTTTGCCTTTCTGGCTCCAGCCTGTTTCTTTCTTGCCCTGCTGCTCTGACCCTTTCTGGCTCTTGAGGCTGCTCTAGATGCTGCAGCTTTGCTTTTGTTGTTTTTCATTTTGTTTATCGTTGTGTCAAGGCTAAACCGATTTTTGTCAAGGCTCAACCGAAGTTAGGGCCAAACAGAAGTGTCTAGCTTTTTCTTGTCAAGACCAAACAGCAGTTCGATTTTTGAGCACATGGACAGGGATGTCCTTGCTCAAAATTTGGTCAAAAAACCAACACGCGTACATACAAACATGTAAACATGCAACCACAGAAGGCTGAAGACAAAATTTTGCACAAAGGTGAAATTCTCATGTACCTTTTACTTCTGCCAACAAGAAGGCAATGAACAAAATGACGCGTTGTGCAAACATCTTTTGCCAAGAAGCTTTCCAGGTGAAACTTCAAAGCTGGATCCCCTTTTGTCAGGAGGGGCTGCTTTCCCAACTGCATATTGTCAGCATGCAAGCAACCCTTTTGCCAAGTGTATTTCAGCGTGCAAAGACACAATCTTTTGTCAAGACGTGCTTTTTTCCATCAGCACAAGGAATTCCTCAAGGCGCTAGCTTCCTCCTTGCTCAGGTGGTCATCTTCCAGCCTTGTTTTGATGCCACCAATCGCTTGCTTGTACTTCAGTGTTCTCATTCTGCTGTCCTGGACTACCGGGCGAAGCTTCTGGTAACTTTCATGGCACTTGTAGATGTAACTCTTCTCTGGGTTCTTGGCATGGACAACCCTGCGCTTGTGCGACTTTCTTCTGGTAGAGGGAGCTTCCTGCGTGGCAGTTTTTTCAAGACTTTTGCCAAGTTCTTTTTTGTCTTGGGCAGCGCTCTTCTTCTTTTTCTTTTTCATCTCCTTCCCTGCCCAAGCCCCATTACTGTCACCAGGTGTGCTCGCTGGCTAGATTCTTTTCAAGATGGCTTTGACTTGGAACCTAGCCTTCTTCTGAGAAAATTGGGCTGGGCAACGTCTTTTGCCAAAGCTGGTGGAAGCTCATGTGAACCTACTGCTCACCTTTTGTCAAGAGTGTGTTTCTAGGGGTCACCTCTTCCAATGTATCTTGCAACTTGCGGAAATCATAGGCTGTCAGCTTTGCAGCTGCTTTCCTCAGCTCATCCGAGCAACTTTTTGGTAAAAAGTGCTTCAACATGTAAAAAAACAATCTCCAAAGCGTTCTTGAGTTTTTACCAGTTCGCAGCAAGGCCATGGAAGGTGGAAACTGCTCTCCAATTTGACTGGGCGTGAGCTTGGCTGGTCATAACCCTGATCGGAGGAAATGAAATTTCCTTGACCATGGTCTATTGATTGTAACCAATATGTTGTGGGGGTTTTGGTTTTGTTGCGGCACCTCCCGTTCCTCATCCTCACTCCTCCCTCCTCCTCCTCCTCCTCATACGACAATAACAACAACAGCAACAGCAACAACAGACAAGAGCAACAACAGACAAGAACAACAACAACAACAACAACAACAACAACAACAACAACAACATACAACACCAACAACAACATCAACACCAACACCAATACCACCACCACCACCACCACCACCACCAACAACAACAACAACAACAACAACAACAACAACAACAACAACAACAACAACAACAAGAACAACAACGCAATGTGGGAAACATTGCAAGGTACTTTCGGTACCTCCATAGATGTCCGCAGAAGCTTGGCGACGAACTGGGACTGATGGGAAGCCGCTGCATCTTGCATGGCAGGCGTGAGACTTTCAGCACCTCAGGCTGGATTTGCATGGTGCTTTTGGTACCTCTATAGATGTCCGCGGAAGCTTGGCGACGAACTCGGACTGATGGGGCGCCTCTTACTTGGCAGGTTGTGAGACTTTCTGCACCTCAGGCTCGACTTGCGTGGCAGGTGTGGTGCTTTCGGTACTTCCATTCAGATGTCCGCGGAAGCTTGGCGACGAACTGGGATTGATGGGGCGCCGCTGCGTCTTATTTAGCAGGCGTGAGACTTTCAGCGCCTCAGGCTCGATTTGTGTGGCAGGCGTGGCGCTTTCGGTACCTCCATAGATGTCCGCGGAAGCTTGGCGACGAATTGGGACTGATGGGGCGCCGCTGCATCGTACGTGGCAGGTGTGAGGCTTTCAGCATGTCAGGGTCGATGTGCGTGGCAGGCTTAGTCCTCCTTTTTGTGTAGGATTTGTGACTGGCTGGCGCAGGGCGACGGCACTGTTGTCAATCATTGCTGGCATCAAAGAGTTGGAGATTCCAGTCGAAGAGATTCTGCGCGATTTCCACGTTGCGTGGCTTGTGAATAAAGGTTTCTGGATCATAGAATTGTTTGGTTGTAAACTGCCTTTTGTGCCTTGAGTTTTCCTTGGAGAATTGGTCCCAAGTCTTTGTCAGGCATCAGCACGGACGATCTATGCAACTGTGGGCACATATCGCAATGCCAGGGAACAAGTGTTTGCAAACAGGGCATTGACATGGCTTCGGTGATACGCCGGTCTCCAAATGCTTTCCACTTCTTGCGTCAATGCGCAGTCCTCTCCAAAGCTGATCAGGGTGACCTGCAGTCCCAGTTTGAAGTTGCTCAGATGTGCGTTGTTTCGTTTTTGATTTTTTTCACACCAAATGAGATGGAGAGTTTCTAAAGTGAGGTGACAAAAGCCGTGATTTTCAGTCAGTAAAACGTGCTGGTGCGTAGGGTTGATGTCGATGTCTAAGGACTGGAGGAACAGCTCTGCTGTGACCAGAGCATTTAGCAGGGCCCCAGGAAGCAAAGGCAGTTTCGAATCTCCAAAGTCATGTGCAACCGCTTTTGGTGAAAGAGCTGAAGGCTTGCGTGGCCACACGCGGTATGCGCAGCTTTGTAACCCACGATGTGCTGGGCAGAGGATTGTTTAACACGGGTTACGCATCAGCCTCTGGCACATGCGAAGCTTGGGTGTCAGCATTGCCGAACGGAGGATGGAGAAACAAATCCATGGATTTAATGTTTTCATTTTGGATGCTGAGTTGGTTGGAATTAATTGGAATTGGGGATTGGAACTGGATTTTATTTTGCGATCCTGAAAACATTCAGTAAAAACGAAAATTTAATAGTGACAGTAAAGTAAAAATCATTATATTCGAAAATGAACTTTCTTGTTGGAACAACCTCTGATGCGGTTGATGCAGTGATTGCGCATGGTGATGAAAGTGATGATAAACAAATAGCACCGCTCGGTCTTCTCAACAGCACTGAGACTCGTTGGAAAGTATTGCCAATAGAATCCCAAATTCACAAGTTAGGTCAGCAGTCCTCCGGTTGGAGATGATGTTCTGCAAAACCCAGGTGAAGCTTCTGATCCGTCGGATGTGTGCAGAGTGGGACAATTTGCCAGCTGGAAATCGGAAGGCCTACGCAGCAAAAGAGACGGTGGCTATGCGCCAATGGTGTGGCATGTTTCGGCATTTCTTGGGATGCGTCCAGGTCACGCTCCCAAGTGCAGCGCTTCACCTCCCTGGTGCGAAGGAAAAGCTGATGACGCAGTTCCTGCTGGGTGGGCCTGATGCAGATCTCACACAAGCAGCGCCAACTTCTGTCCCACCGGGAGACTTGAAAAGCATTGGCGCAATCAGGCGCGGGTGGCAAGTGGACGAGTTTTTTGTTTCGGAGTAAGACTCTAGAAGCTTAACCTGAAGCATTTTGCATTCCTGTAATTATTTTTTATTATTATTATCATTTTTTATCATCATCATTCAAACCATTTCACAGCTGCCTGGCTCAAGTCTTGCCATGATTCCCCTTGATTCCGCACTTGACCATCAATACTTTTCAGGGACATTGTTGCAGCGCAGGAAACCCAAGACACTATGGCACAGGAAGACCATGCAAAGGCCTTGCAGGAAAAGGTGCAAAGGACTACGCTCGAACAAGTGAAAGATCAATTGGAAGCTGATTTTCGGGCGCTGCGAGCATCACTTCCAACCAGGGATTCGCAGGCGATAGAGACAGCAAAAGACATGAAATACATGAAAGACAGGCAGTTGCTTTTTGACCGCAATGCGTATGTTTTGCGTTTTTTTGCACAAGGGATGTTAGGATCAATTTTGGGTTAAATATAGATATGTTTGGAGGCCGCAGGGGTAAACGGTTGTAAAGATTTGGATGGCTGAGGCAGGGCCAATGATTCGCCTCACAATGGATGGCAGGGCGTTGCAAGTTGAATTTTGTCAGTGTCAAGGATGATGGGGATCAATCTGGTGTCTCCGCGATGTGTTCTTGCCTCAGCGAATTCACGCGATTCCTTGCAGACACGGCTCCTGCCGACAACGGCCCCACGTTTCTCAGATTGAAAGTTGCTATTTTTCTTGTGCCATTTCTCATTTTTAAGGACTGAACAATGAGTTGGCCTTGGTTTGTGTAGTTTGTTCATGTACAACTTGTCACAAAGAGCTGAGAATTGGGAGTTTTAAACCCAGGTACGTTTTGTGTGTTGTGGATGCAACGATGTGGCCTTCCAGTACCCAGTACATGATGGAGTGCGTGACATTTCTGCAGAGTGTTGTTTCCATCAGTGGCTTGCATGTTGGCCATGTCCAGCTTCCCCTTTACCACCTGGCCACAAGCATGAACACCGTTTTGAAGAATACGCACAAGTTGCAGATGGCCTTGTTTGAGGGGGGACATGGACATGTCTACAAGCGTCACCTTGGTGCTTTCCAAGGAAAGCAGCCGACAGGGTTCTGACAAGCGACCTTTGACGCAGAATTGTGTGGCTGTTTACGCTGCGAAGAATTGCGGATGGCAAGACAGCGAAGCACTGCAGTCATCTCTTCTTGGCCTTCTACCATTGCTGAAGGTTAGCGAGATGCAAGGATATGACCCAGAGTCCGGGAGCAGGCCAGGGGCAGCTGCCCGTTTGGAACAGATACCTGTTTGATCTCATTGAACGCTTTGATAGTGTTTTTTGAAAAGGGCAGGTGATTGGTTGGAACAAATGTTTGTTTTGATCTCTTTGAACGTTTTGCATTGGGTGTCGTTATTTTCCAACATGGTTGTTTCATTGCAACATTGATGTTCTGGCTACATTGAACATAAGAAAAGCCCCCGCCAACGCCCAGGAAAGGGACGGCGCGCCCCGGGGGGGGGGGCGGCTTGTCGTTCTCAGGTCTTGGAAGCTTGCCTCACTGGAATGCAGATCCCGGCGAACGGTCGAGCGGTTGTTTGCGATATTTGCCCCAACCAGCTTCTGGTTTTCAGCAGAGGGTGTTTGTATTTTAATGTGTCCAGGGCTGTTTTGTTTCAGGGCATGACATTTAGACTTATAGGGGTGCATGATGCATTTTTTCGCAATCAGGTATGCTGAGTTCAGCAAAGCATGTGATGAGCGATCTTTGCAAAACAAAATTCCTCGGTGACCTATACTACGGACTGTTTCGAGATGATGTGAAGCATCGCAAAGTTGCAGGCGACCTTGAATCGGCAGGTTTCTCGCATTGGGATCAATCAAGCGCGGCGCCAGCGAAACACAGGCCTCGTCCCCCAGTTTCTTTTGCGGCGGATGCACAGATGCTGGCCCTTTTTGGCCCTAATCGCTGGGGAGCAAATTTCCAGAGTATTCATCTGAGAAGAAGGAGTTGGACAAATTGAAGGAGCAGTTTCACAGAGTTCCCAAGCGCACAGTCAGGTGGTGGAAGTTTTGCGCCATGTTCTGCGCCGGTCAGGCTGCGAGTCACAGGCAACCATTTTCACATAGTCCGGAGCCTTTGGACATATCTCGCGTTGTTGATTGCTTGCCTGTGTCTCCTCCGGCGCCAGATCACAGGCCAGGGTGCATGCAAAGAATAAACCAAGGATCAATAACTTCAAAAGGAGATGCGCCGTTTTTGACTGCAAACGTAGAAGAACAAAAAACAAGAGCAGGAAGACGGCGACATCATTACCAAACACATAAATTGACGTATCATCACCAACAACAGCAGCGCACAACAAGCAAAGGACAAGGAAACAATTAGACAGCAAATTTGAATCGAAATGCTTCACCAAACAACTAAGGGCAGCAACAGGAACATCAGCAACAGCAACAACAGCAACTACAACACTAGCAACAGCAGTACCTTCTACTGCAACTATTGCTGCTACCACTACTACCACTACTACTACTACTACTACTACTTCTTCTACTACTACTACTACTACTACTACTATCACTACTACTAGTTCTACTAGTACAACAACTAGCACTACTAGTACTAATGCAATTACTACTGCTGCTGCTACTACTGCTACTGCTACTGCTAAAGCTACTCCTACTGCTACTGCTACTGCTATTACTACTACTGTCACTACCTCCCCCGTCTCTACTTTTACTTTTTTACCTCCACTCTTATTCTTGTTTGTGCCACTGCTCCTGGTGCTGTTGCTAGTCTGCTTCTGCTACTGTCCTGCTTCTGCTGATTGATCCGTCGTCTACTTCTACTGAGTATGGCGACAGTGAATTGAATGGTATTCTACTTGCAACAGACTCCTTGCCATACTGATTCCAGAGCTGCTACTATCAGCGACTAATATCATTCAAAACACAAGTGATATACGTCTTGCTTGCTTTTATTCACATCTTTTTCCATGTGCCCAAAATGTGCTCCCTGCATTGGTTGGAAAGTCGGGCAAACCTTCCATTATTGTCAGCAAGGGCTACAAAATCTTTCTCGGGAACGAGACAGACGGTGAGGCCGTCTTCTCAGGCTGTGAACTTTTTGGTTTCCACACCGGGACCTTCGAATACAAGATCGTGCGTGGCACTAACAAGAGAGACGTGACCGGCATAGCTTGGAAGGTGAACTCCGACCTCGACCTTGTGTTGCACGAAAAGAAACCTGTCCGAGTCTGCAAGTTTTTGCACACTGCAGCAGTCAACCATTGTATTGCAGAGGTCGCAATCAGTGAGCACTCTCTCTCACCAAAGCTTCAACATCCTTCAGTGCATCGGCTACACATAATTTTTGAATTTGTTTCAGAGCAACACCCAAATTTTAGGAAATTCGCTAACACCTTTGTGCACACAGCAGATGCTTTGTAGCGAAATACAGTAGGACAGCAATAGGATAACACCACCTTTGGACTAGGAATTTCTTAGCGAAAAGAAAACAAGAAACAGACACACAAAAACGCAAACCAAACAACAAACTAGGAGTATTATTGTTTCTTTGGGTTTGTTTCAGATCTGATGGTGATTCACAGTCATTCCAAAAAATATTGGATAAATTTGCTTAAGTACATTGCAGGACCAAGAGGAACAACGACAGTTCCGGTTGTATAGACTTGGTTTTGAACTGTGCATGAATAACCTACTCTGAACCTTTTGCTTCCTATGGAAGTTCTGCAATGGGAATATCTATGAAAACTAGGCATTCCAAAGTTCTGTGTTTGGCTTCAAGTCTTAAACGCATCATAGCATGCTGCCTGATCAGGCTGAACGAGATGAAGCGATTCCAGGTCCTTTCCGGTACAATGTGGCACCTTTGGAAAGCGAACCAACGTTTTCCGTCCGAATGCTTTGGGGGCCAATGCAGAGACCAAGTTTGCCTCGCTCGGTGCTGTTTTCATTGGCAAGTGGGCCCAGCTACCAGAGAGCAAAGTGGCAGATGTGCTTTGGGAGGCCCAATTTGGTGGTTTTCTTTTTGAGATTGTTGTCAAACGATCACAAGAGCACATGCATTTTTTTTGGCAGGTGGAGCTCCGCGGAAGCAAGGGTCCCAGTGAAGCCCAAGATGGTACTCACCAGCACTGTGGCGATTCAGCGACAGTCATGGATCCAATTGCTTTGAGGACTTGGCCTGTAGACATCAAACAGGCTGATTCTTTGATCAAATTTCAAGTGACCTTGAGAATGAGGGTACTTGGTTGGTTGGCCGAGGTTGGCAAGAGGTGAGGATGTGTGTTGCAACCAGTCATCGGTCCATTTTATCTTAGATTCGATCATTGAATGCAGTTTCCAAGCTTTCTGAGATTCTACACAGATTTTGTTTAGTTTCGAACAATTTGGCTGCATCATTCCTTGTCAGTTTTGGCCGACCAACTGGTTCTACGGATATTAGCCGGCGGTTCCATGTCTGGAGGTTCGTGGAAAAATGAAATCCGTTTGTATACAATATTTTGCTTTGATAGATATTTGAGAATGCGCCGGTATAGAAGGATGGATGGCCTGCTACTGCTGCGAAGATTTTCATTTGGCGGGTTAACGTGCTTGTGTTCGTATAGGATCTATAGGAGTCCAGGATCCTCATACTAATCATGGATGGCATGGTTATGCAACCCATCGCGGAGTCTGAGCTGACTGACAGCGATGAGCCGCCCCCCAAAAAAGTTCGGGGGAATGCCCCAGGAGGTCAGAAGAATGACAAGGACATTATGGCTAAGATCGAAAAGCCAGGAAAGACGCAAGTTAAAAAGACTGAGCCGGAGAAGGGCGAAGATCTAGGAAAGACGAAACCTTCTGGTAGCAGTAGTAGTAGTGTCGGAAAGAAACCAGCGGCGAACGTGAAGCCGAAAGCCAAGCCAAAGCAGAAAGCGAAAGCGACGACGAAGCCGAATGCAAAATCGAAGAGCGGCGCGAAAAAAACGTCAAAGGAATCCAAAGATGAAGAGGGCGCTGGTACGGAGGAAAAGAAACCAAGAAGAGGTGAGGGTGATGGAGTGTATGGAGTGTATTCTAAGTGGGCCTGCTTTGTTGTGACATTGCTGTTTGTTTGACTGCGTTTTCTGGTCGGTTGAAGCCGACGAGAAGGAGACTGAGAAGGAGAAGGCGATCCGCGTCACCAACCCTCATTACTAGTCTTCCAGCAATAGCTGGGGCTTGAAGATCGGCGCGAAGCAGATTACTTCAGTTGCTGCCCTACAAGGTCACTACAACTGTGCCCATTAATTTGAAAATTTGTTTTGATTAATTGATGAACTTTGCGGGCGGCTGCTTCAATTTGTTTTTCTTAGGTTGGGAGCAAACGCTACGATGTGGAGGATACGAAGAAGATTGCTGGCAAGTCCCAAGTTGATTGTCACTTTCCAGCATCCAAATGTTCAGACCAGAGATTTACCACTCATTGTTTCTAAATACATGATTATAATGTGTGTTTCTTGGCAGGTCATTTGTCGGGAGCATTTGATGAAGGGTGAGACCAAGCAGCAAGTCGAGCAGGTGAAGGCTGCGTGGATTTTCTCACTTGTCATTTCGCTTTTCATGATTCAAGAAGTTCAACCTGAGCTGGGTCTGAAATAGAACAAATTGAATGCTTCTGATGTGTCCTTGAGGCAGCGTTGCTTCAGAAGCTGGCGCCCAAACCAAAGGCCAAAGCCAAGAGCCTTCCCAAGACGGAAGCTGTGAAGCCCGACGGAGATCAGATTGAGGCTGCGGATGATGCAAAGCAAGATCCACACGATGATGCTGAAGGCGCATGGGTTTAGGTTTATTTGTTGTTTGTTTGCTTGCTGCGTTTTTTTTTGCAATCAGGGGTGACTGTTTGACAAAACTCATCTCGCAAGACGATTCAAACACATGTGATCTTGAAGCGACTCAATTCAAAGATGGCAGCAAGACTTCTAATTTGGTTTGAATGATTTACACTTGCGAAATTGTCGACATGTTTTGAAGTGTGGTGTCATGTCCTAGGTTACTCAAATCCATACTTGGGCTTTTTTTCGATGATTCAAAACTACATGGAAAGTCAACCAGGTTTTTCCTCTTTAAGTGACAAGGAGTTTGCCATGGCATGCCAAAATGATTGCCAAACCAACGCAATGCTAACCATGTAACTTTGGAACTTGACATGTTTTGTGTAGGTCTGGGATCATATTATGCGCTGGGTGTTTGCGAGTATCCAAGCGCAAGAAAAGTCTTTCGACATTCATGATCTCAAAATTTGTCTTCAGGTCAGGAGCCCGAGGCTGAGGTGGCTGAAGACCCACAAGTCACTGAAGCGTATGATGTGGAGTGAAAGACACCTCCTTCCTGAAAGAGTCGAACTCGAGTTGCTCCCGGGAAAAATGTGGCAGCAGCGCTGGCTCTGAGTTGTTATTCTCTGAACATACAGAGTTTCCAGTGTCTCATTTTGAATTTCAATTCTCAGGCCGTCATTTTGACATTGATCATCCAAGATGCAACGAACGGATGATGTTCAACAGACTGTCAAAGGATACACATGGGGGGGGAGAAAAACGCCGTCAACACAACATACCAGGGTTTTTTGTTCACAGAAAAATATTCCGGGGGGCCAACACCGACAAGGCTTTAGTCGTGATACAAGAATTGAGCTTTACCTAGTAGCTTACTATGTTGAATACGATGATTTTGTTACTTTAATTCGGGGTGGTTTGTACCATGCGCGGATGCATGTAACTACGCCAGTGCATGGTTTTTGTTAAGGTGTCGTGTGCGTGGTTTTTCCCATGTACGGATGCATGCAAATGCGCCATTGCATTGGCAAATATATATAAATTGACTCGCGCGAGCTAGTAAACTGATTCGCGCAAAAAGATAAGCCACACGGCACTCCGTCACTGCGATGTTTTTTTTGGCATTGATTTAATTTAATGGCCAAGGGTTGCCCGGCACTGCCCACCCAAGCAATTTGTTTGAATTTCGCAAATACTGTGTTATTTGATTGATGCCTCAACTTGGCTGAACCATGGGGCCCCTCAATCATGACTGTTGCCATGTTCATGGTTTGAAGACCCAAGATGACATTTAGAGTGTTGGCAGCGGACAGTGCTCTCACTAAGAACAATCTTTATGTAAAAGCTGTAAAAAGTGATGCCTGAACTTAGCTGCATCATGGTGTCAAGAATCATGACTAGTAGCACGTGCTAGTACTCAGAAGTCATGTCACTTGACAGCGTTTAGGCACCCAAGGACAGGAACCCCAGATCAAACAGGAACCCGGACCAAGGGAAACTTTTATTTGGTTTGTCTTCGGGGAATTGCGCTTGGCGTGGAAAAATAGGACCGGTGTCCGCTCCGCCGGGATGTTTTTGGATCATTGGATCCATGGCCGAATGCTTGGCAATGTCTTCGCAGTTATTGTCTTTGGCTTGGGTAACGGTCTCAGCGCAAAGCTCAAGTTCACCCTGGCTTTTGTACACCTTGTTGCCAGCATTCAGTGCCATGGTTTCAGTTGGATAGCCAAGAGGCTAGCATTCTGAAGCCATTGCGTAACTTTACGTAACCCACAGTTCATCCAAGTATAATCGCTCTGGGCAGCTCAACGAAGAGAGACCATGCTTGACAAGACCAGGCGTGGAGTTGATTTGGAATTTCAAGCCAAATTTGGAGAGCTATGGGGCAACCTTTTACAGATCCAAAATTGATATTGTGTTCTGGCTCAGGCCAGGCGTTGCATTGACACTTAAGCGCTCTCTGGGGGCTTGACGAAGAGAGACCATGCTTGACAAGACAAGGAACGGCGTTGATTTGGAATTTGACGCCAAATTTGGACAGTTTTGGGGCAACCCCCAAAAATACAAGGGCCACACTTCAACAGGAAGAAAGTTTGCGCCTGTTGAAGGTTTGAGTCATGACCCGGAATCTGTGCCGGATCGAATTTTCGTGTCCACTTTGCGTGGCAGGTGCGGGACGGTCAAATTATCACCAAATTTCCTATATGTAATAAGCTACGAAGGAATTTTGGGGTGGAAATCTGACCAGAATCACGCTGACAAAAGAATTCTAGGGGGAAAGGGTTGCAGTACGAAGGCTCAACAAGCATCACTTTTGTCTGGCCAGTGTGTTAGTATTGTAATTCTATTATTATCACTATCATTGCTTCCACTACTACTGGGCTTTGGCAGGAGTTTCGTGGCGCTAGCTTTGCGCTGGGCGCCAGCAAAACATCAATACATGATGCCTGTTTGCGCACCCTGGCCCACACGATCCCCAGCGTTCATTTGTTACCAAAGGCTTTTAACATACGCGCAAACTACTTCCATATCACGTTGAGGATTCCTTGTAGGTGACATTCCCAAAGTGAGGGTGACCAAAAAAGGGCGCCGCCAGCAGATTTTGCAAGAAATGGGCAGATGGATTAATCCATGGGTTTTGGTGGCATTGTTGTGCAGTATGTTTCATTTAGAACAAACAACGTCACCATGGAATTCCGATTTAGCAACAAAACCGGGAACAAAACTTTTGATTAGCCGAATTTAGCCGATGTGTATGGTTTCGATGTGTTTTCAAATGTCGTTATACATGATCAGGTTTGGACAATGTTTGGTTAAATTGTGGCGGCTCATGAGGCTTCTGAACTTTTGGGCGGTGGCTTTCAGAAGGAGATTCACAACGACAAGGAACTGTGCTTTGAGCAGTGCGCATGTTGCTAAAATAAATATTTAGATATTTGACATTTCAAATATACATGTTGTGCTATCATGGTGCTTTGGTCTTGTCAACTCTTCTTATGTTTTGTTTTTTTTGAGGAACTGCCGATCCCTAGCGAGCCTTCGATGGCTTCCAAACCACCAAAAGGCAGCCCATTCAAGGACGGTGGCGTCATTGCACGGGTGACTCAGTGATCTCAAGTGCCGTTGCACCAACACACAACCAAGATACCAAGACCCGGTTTTCTGTTTGTTTTGCCTTTTTCCGGGGGGTGGGGTGGGTGGGTGGGTGGGCGGGTACTTGGAAAGGCAACGATTTTCCACCGGAGGGAAGTTTTGCTAGCACGAACCTTTTTGTAGCTTAGATTTTCATTGACAAAAGAAAATGGGGAGTGTAGTGTAGGGGGTCGGAACAACGATATGCATTGGAATTTGGAATAGGATTCCGAACCGGAAACCGAAAGGGAATGTGACAGCGCATGCTATATTAAACTGTAAGTTTTGTGAGTAAACGATTGACGCGTGAATAGCATACAAGGTTTGCCAGATTTGTAATGCAGCATTTAGGCTCCGTATTCATAGTATCGACACACACCCACGTTCGTGAATGGAAATGGAAGAGATTGTCATGCTCTCGTTTTTGCTCTTCTTTTTGCTGTTTTGTGTTCTTCTGCCCTTCTCTGGTTCTTCTTTGTTTTTTGAACATTTTTGCTTTCCTCCTCCCTTTGTCGGTGCTGTAGAAAAAAAGGAAGATTGAAACATGATTTGTGCAATTTGCTGTGACACGTTCCTGTAGATCTGAGTTTGGAAGTGTTTTCAGAGCGAAGGCAAACCGAAACCAAGTTCACGCAGACACCGGTTTTATTACTGGCTGGCGTTCAGAATTGCCCGCATTCATAAATGCTTGGTTGTATCTATTTCCAAGTTCTCATCCAACTAAGATATGTTGAATACAAGATGCAATGATTAGCGGAGGCAGTAGTCATGTCCATTTGTCAGCCTTTCATCTTGTTTTTTTTGAAACCATTTTGGCCAAGAGATCTAGCAATGCAGATTTTGACAACTCCTCGACTGATCTTTTGTTCCGGATGAATTGGATGCTTTTTCAGCAACTTCTAAAACATGAACGTTGAACATGGGGGACGTCTGCTCCCTTCCATGTTTCGCTCAGTTTTGACACCTCAAATGGCTTGGTACAGACAAGTGCTTTTCCTTTAAGAGCAGATAGGCAGATGGGAGTGAGGGGACCATACTGACTGCAAATCATTCGTTCCCATCTTCCCATCTTCAGAAACTCACCGGACATAAATTCAATTTTCGCCTTTCCACATCAGGTCGTTGAAGGTGCAACAGGAACGGGTAAGATTGAGTTGGCCGAGCATGTGGTGCTTGGCCCCAGCGGGGGCTGATCAAGAGAGCTCCATACTGCAGAAGAGTCTCAGAAATCAAGTTCTGACATAATGAAGAAATAAAGAAATGAAGAAATGAAGAAATGAAGATAGAGAAAGATAACGGCAAAACGCGGCAAAACCTCTCAAAGTGCAAAGGTTGCAAAGGTTGCAAAGGTCATAAAAGTGCTGTTTTTTGTCCACCACATTGCATAGAGCATAGAGCATAGAGCCTGCATAGAGGAAATTGCAAGGAAATACAAACGGGAAACGGGACATTGTTTTAGAACATGTTGTTAACCTAAATTTTTGGAAACATTTTGTTAACTCAGAGTTTTTTTGTGGACATTTTGGGGTGCTGTTGCCTTCAGGTGGTGCACGCCCTCGTGACCTTTCGCATGTTCCCGGTGGAAAACTTAGCTGAGGGAGTCGGCATGTCTTCTTTGAAGCTAACTTTTTTATGGAAAAAACAAACACATTTTGAAGAAAAATATTTAAAAACATTTTCAAAGAAATTGGGAGAAATGGTTTTTGTTTGTTTTTCTTTGTTTGTATTTGTTTTAATTGTTGGTCAGCGCCCGCATCAGGACCTACCAATCTCATTTTTTAATGGTATTTACGCTATAAAATACTTCTTTTCATCTTCTTTTCCAAAACCGGAAAACGGTTTGCTGTCTAGTTTTCATCTTAAAGTACTCAAGTTGAAAACATTTAAAACCACACCGTTTTTTTTTTTGCTTTTTTCAAACGCAAGAAAAAACGTATTAAAAACCTAGTGTTTTTAGGGTACTGGCAAGGGCGCTGCCATTTACATATATCATTATTTCCACTGCATGATCATAGTCCTGAAGAAAAACCCTACCAAATTAACACTCTATGTTATGGTAAGCAAGCCCCCCTATTCCTTATTGTTTCACTTTTGTACTATTTCAAAATAATTTAAATTAAAAACAAAAAAACGTGAAAAACCAAAAATTTGGACCAAAAACCAAAAAACCTTGAAAAAAAATTGGACCAAAAACCAAAAAACATTGAAAAAAACAAAAATGTGGACCAAAAGCCACAAAAACATCGAAAAAAACAAAAATGTGGACCAAAAACAAAAAAAACATCGAAAAAACAAAACACCAAAACAACCAATATTTCAGGACTCTTGGATTGGGTTGTAGATCCGGAGAGTTCTGAAGT
>DF240031.1:0-26091 GCA_000507305.1 Breviolum minutum Mf 1.05b.01 | reverse complement strand
TCTTCCTTCTTTGATCCCACTCCCCCCTTTTTAAAGCAGCTCTCATAACTCTTAATTCCTCGTTTTCCTTCTCAAACGTTTTCTTTTAAACCGAACCGTTCTTTTGAAATAGAAAGGCTCCCTTTTACTCTTTTCACCAGACTCCTTTCTTTTAGTCCGACCATTCTCTTAAATACAAGTCATGCCTTTTAATCCAACTCTTCTTCTTTTAATAAAATTCTTCTCCTTCAACCAATTTGTTTTTTCAATCAAACTCTTCTTTTTCAATCAAACTTTTTTTAAACTGCTACCTGTTTAAGGATTTCCTCTTTTGATACATTTCGTCCTTGTTGTTCTCGCTTTTACATTATCATATTCTACCATTTTAATCAAACTCGTCCTTTTAATAAGGTTCTTGCTTAATGGATTTCACTCTCCCTCTTTTAAATGGCTTTCATCACTCTTAGCTCCTCTTTCCTTCTCGAACCAAGTGCGACTCTTCCTTATCAATTAAAGAGTTTTCAGATAAAACCCCTTGCTTTCCAATCCAACTCTTTCGTTTTGATAGAAGTCTTCCCTTTAAAAAGTCCTTCTCTTGTCGATAAAAATCTGCAGTTCAGACCAGATAGTCAAGGAATGCAGTTCAGACTATATAGATGGTTGATGGGTACAGTTCAAAATAAATTAGTAAAGGGATGCAAAGGAATGTAGTTCAGACTGGATGGTTGCATGTTGTTCAGATCAGATGTATTCATAAAGGGTAGGTCCTGATGCCGGCGCTGAGCAAATTGTTTGTTTAAATCAGACCCAAAGAAATTCACCAGAAATGCAATTCGCGTGGGTTAGTTTCTGCAAAGATTTTTTCAAAATCCACATGGCTTTCTCTGCAAAGAGTTCGCAAAGCTCTGGAAATCCTCCGAGATCTTTGGATGCATGGGACCTCGTTCTGGCGACAGTCTACGAATCTCTCGTGACCTTTTGAGGACATGAAGGTTGAGGGAGGCGCTCGAAATGGTGTTTGGAATCCTCCAAGGATTTCAGCTCAACCTTTCGTAATGTTCGGTTTGTGAGTCCGTGCCAGAGCACAATAAGTTGATACGGTCATGCAGTACTCGTACGTGCTCGTCCTATACTTGACATAAAACACATATTGGTGCATTGCATTTTCCTGCATCCAACAGCTCTACATGGTCCAAAGAAGCAAACAGACAAACAAATCAAACAAGTATGAGATGTAGGAGGTCTCTAAAATAGCAATACTCGGATGTTGGTCATCATGTGGTCGATCAAGACCACAGTTTTGGCACACCTCCCCTTTCGGGGCCCTCACACTCGTGACATTTTTGAACGAAGTGATACTTTACACTTTACAACGTTTTACACATGCCCAAACCTGTTTTACCGTTCGTTGAATTTGCTACGCGCACAAAGAGAGAGGCTCCATGATATAGATCAGTTCAAACCAGATACATTTATGAAGATATTAATGTTGCAAACGGATTTTGACATTTGTCATTGAGATTTTGAAATGTATATGTTGCTGATATGATACATTAATGGTTTGGATGTTCAGGTGATTTGGATATAGATGTATACTGTATATGTGTTTATGGATGTAACGGAATGTATTGCCTCGAAATTAGTATATATCTAGATTTGTGCATTTTCCAAAGAACAACAAAAAATAACCTTTCTTAAGGTCGGCCATTCTGAAGGAAGTTATTTGAACATGCTATCGACTACAAGATTAAGGGGCCCACTAGGGACCCACTAGGTTGGGATGGCCCGGAGAGCTCGCAGTTTTCTACAGGAGCACCTTGGGCGTTTTCCGAAAAGTCTCCAAAACTGTCGGACTCTCAAGGGCCCATGGAGTCCATGCACTTGACAAGGTCAACACTGCGATCATTACAAAGTAGCTCCACAAACAAGTCGAGGACGCTGTAGTTTAATTTGTAGTCTGTTTGATGCTTATCAGAGTGGCAGTGTTTTCCTGGATGATTGGCCCTGTCAACAGGTCCTGCCCGAGGATGACTTTGAGGTGGGACGTTCAAGTTGTGAGACAGTGCAGTTTCGACAAAGACGTGTACAAGGTCCAGTTGCTTTTTCAAGACCAGTACAGCATTACAAGATATTACAAGTAGTTCCCGGGCGAGCCGGGGGCGAAAGTTCCACAGGGAAAAGAACTATCAAGCAAAGAAAGAATTTGCCTAATAGAGTGTGGGCAAGGCGACCGGCCAGCGCGATGCCCAAACCGAGTTTTTTGCGTGAACGAGCCTTCTGCCGTTCCACGGTTGTGATGTCATGTGCCTTGATATGATGTGTTGTGGTGTCATGAGGTCGGTTGCATGATTGAGGTCGAGTAGCGTGGTTGGTTGTGAGGTGACCTGTGGTGAGTTAATGTGGTTAGTTGCGACGTGTCGTGTTATGTGGTTTTTTTTTGTCTCCTGTCTTGTCACATCCTGTGATGTGATGTCTCGCAGTATCCTGTCATTTCATGCGATGTGATGTCAGATGCTGCCATGTGATTTAATGTAATGACCGTGATGTCGTGGGATTTAATGATTTGATTTTTTTGGTCTCCGGTGTCTTGTCACGTCATGTGATGTTTTGCAATGTCCTATTATGTCATGCTGCCTGATGTCGGATGCTGTCATGTGATCTGATGTAATGACAGTGATGTCATGGAATTTGATTCGGTGCAGTGGGATGGGATGGGCTGGGATGGGACATGCGCGCTGTGGCTGTGCGCGATGCCGCAAACCAAAATTTCTTGTGTCAACCACCATTCAGCCGTTCCGTGGTGATGATGTCATGTCCTGTGATAAGATGTCACATACTGCACGGCTGCGGGGTGAGATGAAGCAATGCGGTTGGTTGTGAGGTGACGTGAGAGAAGCTAGTGTGAAATTTGTTGAACACAAAACTTGCCTAAGCGTTTCAAAACTGACGGACACTGCATTTGGACTGCGCCCAAGATGATGGCTGGAAGCTGTACTTATGCCCAGCAGCCAAAAGGATGTGGTTTGCGGTTGTCTCGTCCAGCTTCAAACCATCCAAGAACTGAACACCCTGAAGCTCCGTTCCACCAGCCCGAAGCAACCGATGGCGTGCCTTGCGAGTCTCACACTCGCTGATGGTTCCTCAGCGGTCGCCAAGATTCTTCTCCACGTCAATGTAACCTTCGCCTGCCCGCGCCCGCAACACTCGAGCTCTCTGTAAAGGTCCAGTTGCAATGGCAATGCAAGCAGTGGAACTTGGACATGCAATCTGGATTTGGAAATTGGAAACTTGAAATGCCGATTACCTACTGCCGAAATAATTCTTTGCCAAACCCACCTGAGATCTCAGATTCAGAGCACGATCGAGACTGTGAAAAGTAGGTGTGAATTTTGTATCGGAAATTGGAATCGGAATTGGGAATGGGGATGCCGTCGTTGATCTGGCCACAAAACCCATTGCCAAAAGAGCACGGAGATAACTTCTTCGCTTCTTCGTGTTTGTGATTCCTTAATTTCTGTTAGGGGGGAGAGCAGGGGGGTAGATCCGTCGCCTGGAGAAACCAAGTTTAAAATATGAAGGTGGTGGGTAAAATCATGATGTTCAGAGTGGAGTACCAACTTTAAATGCCAAGTTCAAAATAACAGGATGGTTGGTAAAATCATGATGTTCTGACAGTGGACTCCAACTTTTTTCATGATGTTCAGAGTGACTTGAGTGGAGTACCAATTCTCTTTGAAAGCCAAGTTCAAGGAGGAAGAAGATGGCGGGTAGCTTCAAAACAACGTCCTTTCCCACTTGCCCTGCCACTACATACATAAACTCGTGCCTGGTTGACTATATTGCTTAGGGAAAGATGTTGAGCTTTTCCCGAAGTTTTCGAAGGCGCGGCGACACATCCTGACTTAGCTACAACTTCTTCAGGCAACAAGATGTAGTTCGATCAGTCAAATGGCGATTGAAGGAGAACAACAACATACCATCCCCGCATGGTTTTGCTGTTGAATCTGTGGAAGTTTTGGTTGGGATGAGGAAGGAACAAAAGGAGAAAGAACCTGTGGAGAACGAGGAGAAGAACATGGCCACTGCAACCCCGCAGGCGCTGATGTCGAAGCTCCTGTTGCAGCCAGTGGTGGGACAAGACGAATTTGGGAAGGAGACGGAGGGAGATGCCTGCAGAGCCGCATCACACCGATGTGGACAACAAGGAGAACAACATGACTGCAGTGACTGCAGATGTTGGGCAAGAAAAAAAGGAAAGGGGACGGAGGAGGTGCTTGAAGAGCCGCCTTACACCGATGCTGCTGCTGAAGCTTTTGTTCCAGCGGCAGTGCTTGGGCAAGACAAAACTGAGAAGTATTACTACGTTGCCCCTGTTGCACCCACAGTGTGGGCAAGACAAGAAGGAGACGGAGATGGAGATTCCTGAAGAGCCGCCTCACGCCTTGGTGGCGAAGGGGGACAAGCAGATATAATGGCAACTGCTCCTGCTGCTGAAGTTCCTCACATGGCTGGGGAAGACAAAAGTGGTAAGGAGATGGGGGAGACGCCTCAAAAGCCGCCTCACGCCGACGCGATGTGGACAACAAGGAGAGCAACGTGGCAACTACCTCTGCCTGTGAACACGCGGAGGAGATGGGGGAGATGCTGGAGCTGCCTCAGGAGAACGAGGAGATCAACATTGCAACTGCAGATGCTGCTCCTCGCGGTGATCTTGCTTTTCAGGGGCAGAACAAGTACTGGCCGCTTTGAAAGCTTCCTTTTTATTTTTTTATCGCCGCCACCCATTCGCAAGTGCCAGCCCAGCCAGCGGCCTTGCATAGCATCTTAATGGTTTTGAGTTTGGAATTCGACTTTCGGATGAATGGATGAGGGATGCTGGATGATCCGAATCAATTCTAATTCCGCCGCTGCCGCTGCCGCTGCCGCTGCTCAGAAAAAAGGCAAAACAAGGACCACTTGAGGATTTAGGGTTTTTCTCTGTTTCCCTGCCAGTGGTGGTGACACCATCATTCTTTGAAAATTCGCTCACATCACTGCATTTTATTGTTGTCGCTTGGAACTTGGCATTGGCATCACAGCGTCATGTGAAAATCACTCTAGCGCCAATGTCAGTGACATTGTTTGGTTACAACGATGGAGATCATGGTTTGCAGCCAGCCAGCAGCCAGCACCTGATTTACCAGCAGCATCATCAAAACATTGAATTTCAATGAGCGCGCAAAAAGCACCATAGAAATATGGTTGGTTTCCTTTTCAGTGCCTCCAAGATGATGAATGTGAAAAGTGCTCAACGTACCACATTTGGGCCTCCGGAGTTCACGTTTCACAATGCCATCATATTTTCAGATAAGTTTTGTTTGTTGTGCAGGCCACATGTATGATAATTCCACCCTTATGGAAACTGATTTGAGTTTGATGCGTGTTTTTTGGAGTAGATTACGGTTCTGCGGGATTGTTTTTACCTTAGTGCGGACCCACCCGTGGTGTCGCGAAAAAATCCGGCGTCAGCAATTTCATTTCCAAAATGCCAATTTCAATCATTTCCGCTTTCTTATACTATTTGGGAATACCTTGAGACATGAAGTGTCGGCCCGCGCAAGAAAGGCTACCACCCAATGTGCCAGGCAGTCAAGATGCTGAATTCACACAAAGGGCGACGATTGGATCTTCTGCAGCAGGCACCACTAGATGAAATGTGATATCCATTGGATATTCCGGGACCCAAATCCCGCTGTGTGCGTGTTTGCATGCTTGTCCTGTTGTGATGAGGAAATTGTTTCCATCTGGTCTGGCGGGTGTTCAAGTCGGTTTGCTTGGGGACTGGAGTTGGTGTACTCTTGTGGATAATTTGAGTAGACCTCTGGAGCAAGACTTTGCATGCTTCCACATGCCCAAATTCTTTTGGAAAAAAACATTACTAAACGATACTATGACAGTCACCGCATTGCCAGATTGATCTTGAAACTTGGCGAAGCGTTAGCAAAATCAGTGACGAGTCGCAAGTCAAAAGGTTCATCGCCCCTTTATATGGTCATTGGGTTGTTTTTTTTTTCCGGCTGCACAGGAAATGCAACAGCAAACAAAAAAATATTTTGGATTTTGCGAAGATTTCGCTGGTGCCATGTTTGGTCTGACTGGACTGTTGGAGCGGAAACTTGAAATTTGACTGGATTTGACAGGCCTTGAGTCAGACTGAGGGCCTTGAGAAGTCAGCGGACATTTTATCCTTAGCCATCGAGGTGCCATGCATGGAGTCAAGATGATGCCGGTCATGGAAAAATATGGAGAGGAACGAAGGAACGAAACATCATGCCTTTATTATGCCTCTCGTGTTTGGATGGCTGGCAGGTCTCTGTAGACCTCCTCACGCAGATTTCCAAACAAGAGTCTGTTGGGGTGCCTAGTCCGAGTGTTCCATGGAATCTATGGATGAACCCACCTAGCAACATGTGAATGTGGTGCCACCATGCCATGCCCTGACCCAAAGGTCTTGTTGGTGATGCAGTTTGAGTACGGAACGAGTCTCTTCCCTACCAAACTTCAAGATAAAGATATCTTCTGGCAGGCGGTGGGCGGCAACTGAATGACAGTTGATATTGAAGTTGATATGCAACAAGATGACGCTCACTCACATTGGCAAGGAGCTTTCAAGGCTGTCATGATGTCTGACCCCCCGTCACACCACGCCCCAGACTGTGGCAACCTTGTACAATGACTTCATCAAGACACAGACAGCAGATAGCAAGCCGAGAGTGCTTGACCTAGATCCACTGGTTCGGGATGCAGAGGGTTGTCTTCAGGGTATGTCAGGATGCAGGAGCACTGCTACAGCGGCTACTGCCGGTGGTTTTAGCGGTTCATGGAGTGATGCAGTTGTGGTCCGATGGGATACCACCGAGAGTGTTATGATTTTTATATATTATTGCACAATTATTACCCCCAGAAAATTAACATGGAACCTGAAAATCACCCCTTTGGAAAGGAAATTCATCTTCGAACCCTACATTTTTAGGTTCCATGTTAGTTTTCGGGGGTGTATACTGTATACATATTTGTTGAGTCCAGGTTTCTGAACCACAGGCTTTTGGCGATGATATTATATACAGTATACACATATGCTACTCCCCACCAAGGGCCCACCTTTTGAGCCAAAAAGTCGAACTAGAAAAGTGTTCAAAGAAAGATTTGAATAGGAGACTTCCTAAGATGATGCCTGAAGAAAGTTTGCCATGACCACTGGCGATGTCTGAAACTGAAATGTTCAATTTGGTCGATTTTGGTACTTGGACCACTAGTTCCAATGAAAGTTTCTGACACTTTTGGCTGTCAAAGTGTATTTGGTAAACAAATGCAGGTTTTATGTTCTATCACAAAATGAGGGGTGTGCATGAACGTCTATTTGCCGTGGTAGAGCTCTCCTCCCTTCCTGCAGATCAACTAGGAGCAGGAGCGAGGAGAAACACACAAAGCTAGACACCCTCTGCCCAGCAAATCAACTCATGCCACATGTCACCAACACCACCAACTTCCAAGTCTAAAGAATGCCCAGTGTTTTTTTTTCAAAGGGTTGCCACAGGAGCTCTCGCCTGTTTGGCAGTCTGTGGTGGGAAGAACAAACTTGCCACTGCATGCTGCATGCCTTCCCCGCCGAAAATTCCAAGCCTTATCAAAGGAAGTTTAGATGAGAAACATCCGATATACGAACGACATCGCGGAGCAAAGAATAGCAGAGTCAAGTCATAGAATCGTCAAGTAATAGCAGAGTCAAGTCATCGAAGGAAGTTTAGAAGTTGAACTTCCGACCATATGAACAGTTGAAAAGCAGAGCCGAGAAGTCAAGTCAGCCGAAAAAAGATCAACACGACAGTTGAGTCACTAGAAAGAAGATACACACGCGCCAAGTGTTAGGAAAGTCGCGAATCGCTGTGTGTTCTCAATGATTCGTGGTTCCGGATATTCGAAAAGTAGGCTCGCTAAAGCGGCGGGTGCGGAGGTAGCTCTTAAGCAGAGAAATGAAAAATGGCACGCCGCTGTGGCGGGACGCGCGTTAAGGTCAAAATGTACAAAACAAGCCAGGGTCGGAGCCATTTTTCAAGTTCCGATCTGCAAAAATGGCACGCCGCTGTGGCGAAAGTCAAAAGGGACAAAACACCACATGCTCGGAGCCATTTTTCAAGTTCAAAAATGGCACGCCGCTGTGGCGCGAATCACATTTGCAAGTCAAAATGCTCAAAAACTCACGGGTTCGGGTCACTTTTTGAAGTTCAGATGTCGAAAAATGGCACGCGGCTGTGGCGCGAAGCACATGTGCAAGTCAAAATGTACAAAATATCTGTGTTTGGAACACTTTTTGAAGTTCAGATGTTGAAAATGTAGTCAGTTAGTAAGTTATACAGTCAGTCAATCAATCAGTCATTTAGTCAATCAGTCAGGTAGTCAATTAGTCAACTAGTCAGTTGCTCAATTAATGAATTAGTCAATTAGTCAACTGGTCACGTAATCATAGCTAGTTAGTAGTCAGTTAATCAGTTAGTCAATTAGCTAGTTAGTCAGTCAGGAAGTCAACTAGTCTGTTGGGCAGTTAATCAATCCGTTGATCAATTAGTCAGTTATCTAGTCAGTCAGTCAGTCAGTAACTCAATAAGTCAGTTCGTCAGTTAATCAATCAGTCCATTCGTCAGGTAGTCGATGAATCAGTCAATGAACTAATCAGCTAGTCAATTGGTCACTTAGTCAGCGAGCTAGTTGGTGAGTTAGTCAAGTAAGGCAGTTACTCAGTTAGTTAAGTAGCTACCTAGTCAGTCAGGAAGTCAATCAGCCAGTTACTTAATCGTCAGTTAGCTAGTTAGTCAGTTCGTGAATTAGTCCGTAAGTCAATTAGTCAGTTAGTCAATCAGTCATTTACTTAATCAGGCAGTTAGCGAGTTAGCTAGTTGGTCAGTTCGTCAATGAGTCAGTGAGTCAATCAGTCAGAGTCAGTTAGTCAAAAAGCAAGTTAGTCAATTAGTCAGATAGTCAATTAGCCGCTTAGTCAGGCAGTCAATAAGTCAATTGGTCTTTTCGTCAGTTATGTAATCCATTCATCAAGTAGTCAGTTGGCTAGTCAGTGAGTCGGCCAGCCAGTCAGTAAGTCAATAAGTCAGTCCCTCACTTAGGCAATTACTCAGTTTCGTCAAGCTGTCAATCAGTCATTTACTTAGTTAGTCAGTTGGTCAGTGTTTTTGCTCTGCCATCCGTGACTCACAACAACCAATCTCACCTATAGTTTTCCTCTTCTTGAAACTTCCGTGCGGTACTACTGGTCAAATCGCCAAGTAATAGCAGAGTCAAGTCATTGAAGGGTCAAGAAATAGCAGAGTCAAGTCATTGAATCGTCAAGTAGTAGAAGAGTCAGTCAAGTGATAGAATCGTCAAGTACTAGAATCGTCAAGTTATAGAACCGTCAAGTATTAGAATCGTCAAGTATCAACGATTCGTCAAGTAAAACAGCGTTAAATAATAGAATCGTCAAGCTAGCAAAAGAATCGTCAATTAGTCAATCACTGGAATCGTCAAGTACCAGCAGCGTCAAGTAATAGCAGCGGCAACTAATAGAATCGTCGAGTAGTAGAATCGTCAAGTAGTAGAATCGTCAAGTATTAGAATCGTCAAGGAATAGCAGAGTCAAGTGTCACTTGTCGTGGCAGGCGCAACATTTGGTGAGTTCAAGTTTCATTTTTCGTGGCAGGCGCAACAATGGTTTTCTTGAGACTAATTTTTCGTTGCAGGAACAGTATTGGGTGACGTTGGTGTTTGATATCATGCTCCACACATTGTATATGACGTTTCATACGTGGCGAGGATCAAGCGTGCGAGTCATTTTGCGGGGCAGGTGCAGTATTTGTGAGGTTGGAGGGTGACACTTCTTGCTCCGTGCATTGTAAAAAACGTTTCATACGTGACGAGGATGCAGCATGTGAGACCCCACCAGAGCCCATAGGAGTCGCTGCTTTCCATTTCTCACACTTGTCATTCAGATTTTCTTTCTTGGGTGCTTCCTCCTCGTCTTTCTGATCTTTCTTGTCTTTTTTTCTTTCTTTTGCAGTTGCCTTTTGTTTTCCTTTTGGTTTGGCCTTTCCTTTGCTCTTGACCTTTGCCTTTGCTTTTCCTTCGGTCTTCTTTTCCTCTTGTTCCTCTTTATCTTTTACTTCTTTGTTTTCCTCTGTTTCAGATTACCCCAGAAGCAGGTGAGAGTACATTCAAGCGCCACAAGGCTTTGAGAAAAACCAGCTGCTTGTTGTGTGGAAAGATTGCTGTTACACATATGCCCTTAATTTATGCTGTAGGTATGTGTAACTGTGTGTGAGTGCGTGTTGCACACATGGCAATATTTGTTGAAACACAAATCAAAGAAAATGGTACAATGCATCCATTGCAAATATTCGCATTAAACAAGTACCAAATCAAATGGCCACAAAGTGCGCATGCTGTAGAGCCAGGAGCATTGAAGCCATAAAAATGAATGCAACATATCAGATTGACAAAACCCTTCATCCCACAACAAAATCTTGAGACGTAATGGTAATAAAAATGTTGAGAAGTGTGTTGATTTTTGAATTCTGTTTGAGCAAAGGTAAAGTTTTGGAACATACTCAGTGGAACCTTGGTGCTTTTTTGTTTCTGTGCCATCGTTGCGATGCCCGTTGGGTAAATTTGGTGGCATTTTGGTCGAAAGTTGGTGGTGGTGTGGTGGTAGTTTGGTGGCAGTTCTAGTGTTTCCTGTACTTGTAAATCTGAGCCTCGAAACTGCCGCCAGATTGCAACCAAAATGCCACCAAAATTCCATCAAAATCGCATGAAATTCGAATTAAAACGATACCAAAATTATAGAAAAACTGGGGGAGTCCATGAACACATCACAAAAACAAAATCCAGACTACCTGTAAAAGGAATATTCCATGGATGAATCAAGAAAAACACTTCCAGTGGATTCCCAAATTCAAAAAATTGCCGATGAATTGCTTTTGTTTTTTGGAAGTGTCACCACCATCCAAACAGTAGGCTTCAAAGCCCGTAGGCTGTGGCTTTCAGGCCTTTAAGCCCGAAGGTCCAAAGCCCGTAGGTTGTGGCCCTGGCCTTTAAGTTCGAGCTCGTAGGCTGTGGCCCTCGGGCCTTTAAGCCCAAGGGCTTTAAGCCCCAGCTCAAGCCTTTAAGCCCGAAGGCTTCACAGCCCGTAGGGTGTGGCCCTCAAGCCTTGAAGCCCGAAGGCTGCCCGTAGGACCTTATAAAGCCTGTAGGCGAAGCCCGAAGGCTTCAAAGCCGGTAGGCTGTGGCCTTCAGGCCTTGAAGCCCGAAGGCTTTAAGCTCGAAGGCTGTGGCTTTGAAGCCTTTAAGCGCGAAGGCTTCAAAGCCCGTAGGCTATAACCCTCAGTCCTTTAGGCTTCAAAAGCCCGTAGGCTAAGCCAGAACACTTCGAAGTGCGTAGGCTGTGGCCTTCCGAGGGCTTCAAAGCCCGTAGGCCCTGAAGCCTTTAAGCGCGAAGGCTTCAAAGCCTGTAGGCTGTGTAGCTTTCAAAAGCCTTTAAGTTTCAAAGCCCAGGCTGTGGGCATTAGGCCTTTAAGCTTCAAAGCCCGTAGGCTGTGCCCTTCAGACCTAAGTTTCCCTCAGCTTGAAAGCCCGTCGTGGGCTGTGGCTCCTCAAGCCTGTAAGCCGGCTTGAAAGCCCGTAGGCTGTGGCCCTCACGTAAGTTTCAAAGCCCGTAGGCTGTAGCTGTCAAGCTTTTAAGCGCGTAGGCAGCTTCAAAGCCCGTAGGCTGTGGCCCTCACACCTTCAAGCCCGAAGGCTTCAAAGCCCGTAGGCTGTGGCCCTCAGGCATTTAAGCTTTAAGCTTCAAAGCCCGTAGGCTGTGGCCTGGAAACCTTTAAGCTTCAAAGCCGGTAAAGCCCGAAGGCTTTAAGCCTTCGTAGGCTGTGGCGCACAGGCCTTTAAGCTTCAAAGCCCATAGGCTGTGGCCCTCAAGCCTTTAAAGCCCGAAGCCTTCAAAGCCCATAGGCTGTGGACCTCAGGCCTTTAAGCTTCAAAGCCCGTAGGCTGTGGCCCTCAGGCTTTAAGCTTCAATGCCCGTAGGCTGTGGCTGCCAAGCCTTTAAGCTTCAAAGCCTGTAAAGCCCGTGGCCCACAGCTCTTTAAGCTTCAAAGCCCGAGCGCTATGCGGGGGCGCATTGATGTGAAAAAATCCAAAGCCCTTTTGGCCACATGGAATCAAAAACAAACGATGGTCGTGAACACGAGAATATGTCCGTGAAAATGTGTGCGAACGATATTGAAAAAACGGTGGCAATCGTGAAAGCCCCATATGTGCGTGACAAGAATCAGGTGAGCAAGCTCTATGCACACACCTTTTGTGTATGAATGGCTTACCAGGTATATGATAAGGCCCGTTCGTAGACCTCCAACACGAGGACTGCAATCATTGCATTCAGGGACATCCAGGCGCACTGCTGTACCATTTGTTACGGTTCCAATCCCATGACACTTATAGATACGGACGCCTTGTTTTCCAACGGTAAGAGACAGCTCCGCCTTCGAGACTTCAACCATTACGGCAATATCTAGATTTTCCGTTTTAACCTTGAGTGCAGGGGTTGGGCAGCCGTCGTCTTTCAGACTCTCGTGGCCTCACCAATTCAATAGTTTTTGATTTCCATGCCACAGAAGCGCAGGAGATTGCAGGGCGGGCAGTCAAGAGTGGAGCCAGCGCACAGGACATGGTGGCACTACAAAGCATTGGGGGCAAGTGCCGGGGAATTGGCGCTGCGCCTTGGTGAGGAAAGTTTTCGCCGACCTGGCAGCCCTTCAGGCATTGAAAGGGAGTAGCTGCATGCATTTGAAAGAAGATGGGCGCAAGGTAGAAAAGCCAGGGGCTGTTTTTTTCCGCCGCATTCTTGCGGGGTAGCGTTGCAAGATGGAGGCTTCGGCAAGCGTCGGTTTGCCCAGATGCAGACCTTGTGGTCGGAAGCATGTGACAGGCAAGTGTGGTTCCTCATGGAAGAATCAATAGCACGCCACTCGTTCTCAATCCTTTTGATTGGCCGTGGGATGAAAAGCTTTTTCATTCTTGTGGGCTGGAAAGATTTTTTTGCTGTTTTCGGCCAGCGAAGGAACAGCAAATTTTAGCGGCTTCAACAGGCTGTTGGTCACAAGTTTTGACGATTTGGCACGGGAGAGTGAAGAAATTGAATTTCAAAACCCATGCTCCAAGCATATGAAAAGTACCAGGTAAGGTGGTTAATGCCCACTGCGTTGTGTGAAGGGCCTGTGCGAGATGCATGTGCTCCTGCAGAAGCATGGAAGGAAATACATGGTTCAGAAACACCATGTTTTGAAGTATTTGTTGCTGCGTCCAGCCACTGTGCGGTGGTATGTGACTAGTAGTTTCATGTCACTGGTGCTGCACATTGGAGCTAGCTGCGCCAATGTAAAGTATTCAACGAATTTAGTTTTATGTTTCACTGGTTGTTGTGGGCCGGAAAGCCTTTTAAAGCCAGTTTATTGTCGCGGGCTGGAACCCTTCTTATTTCTAGGGGTTGGAAAATTTTTGGGCTGGAAGACCTTTTTATTTTTGTGGGCAGGAAAGGTTTTGTTTTGCGCAGCTAAAAAACCACGCTGGGAGGGAGGCTTCTAGCGCCTTGACATGGTGCTGGGAACGAATGGGCCGGACAGATGTTTTTGTTTGTCCAGTTGTGGGCCGGAAAGCATTGTTACTGGTCTGTTTCGATTGAAGAGGCCACCCAGCCCACAAGAAACCCAGACTTGCAGACCTGGTCCAACCAAACACAAAAGCTTTAGCTTAAAGCCAAAAAAAGCATGTGTGGACTGGAAAGTTTGTTTGGGGTGGGCTGGAAAGCTTGTTTATTTTTTGCGGGCTGGGTAGCCTGTTTCAGTCAAAGTTGGATACCGTGTTTATTCTTGACATGTTTCGCTTCTTTTTTGGGGGGTGAAGACTTCCTCAACTTTGTGGAGCTGAAGATTAGATTTAACTTGGTAGGTAAGTGTGGCTGTGGGTGAAAATGATCCATCAGGGATGAAAATCACCCAGGTGGCTTCAAACCAAACAGGATCAGTTTTTCAGCAAGCTGAAAAAGGAAGAACTAGTTATAAAGACTTTGCGAAAAGGAGCTGTATGCATAGGTATTTATATGCGTATACTGGTATCCTAATTTGTTTTTCGCGATTTCTATGTTTATACTTCTAGCGTCGTTATGTATATACCTGTGTTACACGTGTTTCAACAGTAAGCGTAATAAGAAAGCTCCCCAAGAACAGGTTCTTACACTTGTGAGGTTCGGGCTGGAAATCTGGTTTCAGTTGTCAGCTCTGGCAGGATAGGCTTTGAGTTTTCACTGTATACACCTGTGAGGTCTGGCATTGCAAAGGCCGGGTTGGATAGCCTTCAGGATTTCGCTTGTAAGGTTGGTTACTTTGTTTTGAACTGTTGGGAAGCTTCAAGCGATGTCACGTTTGCACTGGTGGTTGTATAGCCTCAGGGTTTTTCAGTTTGGTGTTCATTTTTGATCTGGAGATTCTTGTTTTGTTTTTTCGGCCAAAAAAACATCACGACGTGATTCATGAGGGCCCATGAGTTCACATGAGTTCACATGAAACACCATGAAAGCCCATGAAGCCCCACGAGATGGCACGAGATCCAACAAAGCCCCATGAGATCACTTAAATCTACTGAGATCAGTTTTTTTTTTTTTTCGGGGTCGTTTGTCGNGGGCGTTTGTCGTGCATTGGGAAAAATTCCAGCGCACAAAAAGTAAAAGGAAAGGAAAGCATAGAAAACGATAAATCTAACAAGACAATTAGGCGAGATACAAGAAGGTGAGGAAAGGGCAGGAAATAGAAAAAGGAAAGAAAATAAGATAAAATGAAAGGAAAAAGGACATGAAAAGGAATGAAATATAAAGGCGAACAAAGCAAATGAAACCCAAAGAATGAAAAACAACAAAAACATGAAGCTACCAAAGGGAAATCGAAGACAAGGAAGGTAAATAAAATGTCTAGAAACGAATAGATGTTTTCAACCAAAGGGAAAGCAAAGGGCGGGAAATTGAATCAGATAAAAAAAGACATGTATTCAACTAAGCTTGACAAGAGCGCACGTATTTACTTTTGAGTTGGTGGTTCTTGGACAATGCGTTCAAATGTTTGAAGAGAAAAGACGAAAGTATAGGAAAACATGTTTATGTTTTCGTTGCAGAAGAATGAGGGGGAGGAGAAAGAAGAGCCACAGGAAGAATGAGAGCAGGTACCCAAGAAGGAAGAGGAAGAGAAATGAGAAGACGAAGAAGAGACAAAACCGTTAGAGGTTTTTGGAGTAATGTGGAAAGCTGTGCGATAAAAAGTTCCAGCTTGCCTTGTCCAAGCTGCCAGAGACCCAGCAACTGTGTCTCTGGAAGAAGTTCGAGCGCAACTGAAAAGCTTAGGAGTGTGACAAGGACAAGGGCTAAAGGAAGAAACCCCAAGGCCGAGGGCCTTTGGCCAAGAAGAAGTTGCTTAAAGCTGGTGCTTGGATGGTGGAATTGCGAGATGTTCTACAAGAAAGCCTTTTCCACCAGGACTGGCGCCCAAAGACCCCAAAGCAGGCACCGGGCTCAAACTCTCACCTTCCAGCGGTGAGCCCGTCTATCCAGGGATAGCGAACGAGGGTGGGTTAGTTTTTGCCATGGAGATTTCCCCAAGTCTGTTTGTACATCTCTTGGACTACGAAATTTTATCTGGTTCATCGATCTGCGACAGAAAGACATTCAACAATTTGATACTGGTCGAATTTGGGGGAAGATTTGTGAATCACCATTTGGCAACCTTCAACAGCTTGATCAAACTGGATACAGGGCATTCCAACAAACAGGTCAAGAAATCCTTTTTGAAGTCATGGAATCTATGATGGACTGCATTTTGCAGGCTACAACAGGGCGAGGTGAATTTCCAACCCATGTTTATCATTTGAAGCCGGGTGCAAACAGTTTTGTGGTTCCTTGGAACAACAAGCAATCACAAACACCGTGGATGGTCGATTTGTTTGCCGGAGGGTATGGCGGGTGGTCTCATGCATTGAATTTTTTGACGAATGATTTGCAACAGTTTTCGATGTTGACACCCTTTCCCAAGCATTCAGTCGTCGCAGTACGAGCAAGATATACCTGCAGCAACTTCGCATGCACACAATCATGACATGATGTTGGTACCAGATGAGCTTTTACCTCATGACTGGTTTTTTCGTCATCAATGTTCAGCAGTTATCAATGCCCCTATCCAATCACATGGTTGGAAACAAGCGGTTGCATTGCTGCAAACAGATTTGTGGACAATTAGCCATCCGTGTCAGAGTTGGACTAATGCTGCACATGCAAAGGGTTTTGATGACCAGAATGGAATGGCATTTGCATCAGCATTGGGACTCATTCGTGTGTATAGGCCAAAGCATGTTGCACTAGAAAATGTAAAGCATTTCCAAGACCATCCACAGTTTCCACTAGTGCAAGCATTGATAAGATGGGCTGGTTATAGAATTCTTCATCAAGCAGTGTATGATGCCAGCCAGCAACTGCCAGTAAAGCGTCCACGATTTCTTGCAGTGCTTCAAAGAATTGAAGACGGTGATGATTCTTTCGGTTGGCAAAATTGGCAGACCAATCTGAACTCAACGCCAAATGTGTGGGATGCCTGGACTCCAACCCCACCAAAAGAACTGACACAGTTCACATTGGTTGTAGAGGCAAAATGCATGTATCTAGATCCAAAGTTGTTGCCAGTTGGTACCGCACCAGGGTTCCACCAAGACATGATGAAATTCAGAATTCCACCTACCAATCAGAAGCTTCCAGTATTCATGGCTGCATATGGGTCACATCATCTTTTGCCATTTCCTTTGTTGAAAGAAAAAGGTATGCATGGTTTCTTCACCCGAGAACATGGAACATTTCGTTGGTTTAAGCCAGAAGAAATCCTGATGTTGCATGCCCATCCATACACAACAACTTTGTTGAAACCGGCGGAGATGTCGTGGAAATTTCTTGGTAACTCCATACTCATTCATCATAGAATTTTGGTTTTGGCAAACATTTTGGGCCATCAGTATGGACTTCGCAATGATGATGAATTTCAAGCAATCTTCCAGACTCTTGACAACAGAAGACTCAGGGCAAATACCTCGATGACCATGTTTGATGAATATGCATGGTACATTGGTTCAAAAGATCGTTTGATTCAACATCAACAGAAGATTCAATTTCTTGCCCAACAACTCAATTGGTTAGGTGATCCAACACCAAAGTGGCCAGGAGAAGTGTTCTTTCATCCCAGTCATGGTTTGCAGAAGATAAATGATCACCAAGCAGTCGTTTTGAGTCTCACGGATGCCATCACAGTGACAGATAGCACCGATATAGATGAATCTGCCAGTGAAGAAACAAACAGCCACTGTAACATAACACTTGCTGCATCACCAGGCACATATGGCATTTTGAAAAATGAAGACATTTTGCAATGGGATGACATTTTTGATCTTTGGGGAACGAAATTTCAACCATATACCTTTGGAGGATACCCATTGAATCAAACCACCATTCCAACCAAAGCCATTTTGATGCCCACCAAAGATGATCAAGCCATCGGATGTCCTACAAATCCTAGGCATGCAATCATATGGAATGACTCCAATGGGGCTCACTGTTTGATTGTAGTTGATGGGATTCAATGGCAAGATGTCCAACGAGACAATCCGTGTCTTGCAGACTTTGTCTATGATGATTATGGCAAGATACCACCAAAGTTATGCATCCGTAAGTCGATGAGGGTTCAAACAGAACCAACACTGTGCACACCGTTTCCAGAACTCTCAAAATTTGTTCCTTATTTTGAAGACGTAGGAACAATTGCATTGATTCCAGAACAGACGGACATTCTTGTGGTTGTTTTCTCGGGCACACCAGAAGCATTGATTCAAGTTTTGACTTTCTGGCACTATGCTTTGAATCAGCAATGGTTGGACAACCATGATCGACAGTTATGCTTTCAGGTCGAAAATGATTTCAGAGCCAGATTGATCTTTCGACCCAATGGACAGCATTTTGCTACACCAACATCGATGCTACAATCGTACATCCAAGTACAACTGATCAAGACAGTGTTCGAATCGTATAGTAATGTAGCATCCGAGGCAGTCGTCAGAGTCCAATTTGAACATCGATATATAGCCGAAGTTGCTCTCCCAGCAGATCAAAATTTCGCTGATTTCTACCAGCTTTGCCAGCATGTCACACTGTTTTCCAACAATGGTCTGACTCCATCACTTTTGGTCGGAATGAAAAGGGTAGGAGATGATCAAACAATTGGGAAGCTTGTAGATCACTATGGACAGACACTAAGATGCATGATTGGACCAACCTTCATTGGAGGAACCAACAAGCAAGCACATCGACAAACGGTGCAGGCATCTTTGGCGTCAACTTTGTTCGAAAAAGGAATCAAACTTGAAGAAGTGTCAAAACATGTGCAGACCATCATGAAGCAAGTTGGATTGCCAAAACACCAAAACTTACGCAATTGCTGTTTGTGTCTCATGAACAAGAAAGACATGACCAGATTGATATCATCTTACAAGAGTGTGCGATTCCATACCAACAAAAGACTTTCAAAGTGTCGACATCCAAAGCCAAATATACGAACATTTCCATGGATCAACAGATGAAACAATCTCGACAAATCGATGTTGCTCACTACAAACTGATGCCAGGATTTTTCACGAAAGAAAACGGCGAACCTTTGTCGATTCATGTCAGTTTCAGCCCATGTGTTTCAGGAATCACAATGATGCCAACTGAAAATGCAGAACAATGGTTGCTTCATAAAGGGAAAATCATTCCTGAAGAAATGGCACTTTTTCTCATTGGTGATCTATCTGATGAACAACAACAGAAAACTCAAAAGGTTGTAGCTCCAGCTTACAACACTTCAGGTGATCAGGTTTTGCTTGCAGGATGGTTGTTGCAGCTTGGAGAAACGCCAGTGAAACTGTCGACCCACGATGCCCCACAGGTTCAAACGTTGGATGTGAGGGTCTGTAGCATTACTTTGTGGGCCTCAGATTTTTCCAAAGACCAATGGCAAGAGATCGTTCGTAGCGCAGTAAAGCACACCAAACAAATCCTTGATAAAGACCAATTAGGTGATGTCATCAAAAACCCATGGGGAAGAACTTTTAGTCATGGGAAAAATCCATGCTCACCAGAGGAAGCTTCCAGTGTACAATTCCATGCAGAGATAATCATCAAGGATCTCAGAAAGTTGCTACATCGTTCAGGTTTCAACAGAGTATTCGTTACCCCAAAGGATTTGGGTGGAGCTCCGTCACAAGAGTGGCGTATCATCTGGACAGCAGATTCGGTGAAGACACTTGAAGCTCAGACCATGTCACAACCAGGTGCAGCGGGTCTTAGTGAAAGGTGCAAAGAACTACGGCCTTCGTGTTGAGCCTTCAGCTTTTGCCCAAATTTGGACTTTGTTGCATCCAGGAGAAGAACCCCCACAGCAAATTCCACGGGGTAATCTATGGAGGTTGCATCCTCTGCCTTATGGAATTGACAAGCAGATCATGCAGGAATGGGCGGAGAGTGTTGAATGGACATGCTATCCAATTCGTCCTTTGGGAGCAAAAGCCTGGCTAGTTCAGTCGCAAAATCCACCTCCCAACAAGGTGCTTTCGTTTAATGGACAACCGCTCATCATTAAAAGCATGCCTCCCCAGTCAGACGTAGCACCCACAGGACTTGTTGCTGGACCCACGTCAAGAATTCTCCAAGACAAGACACCACAGTCATCCAATGTGTTTCGAACAGGAGATCCATATCATGATGCTTGGGCAGCTTGGCAACCGACAACAACCAGGAGCAGTAAGCCGGATCCCAGTAGTTCTGAGCCAGCTCCTGGTCCCACCACAGCACATTTGCAGCAGCATGATCAACAACTCCAGACTTTGAAACATGCGATCAAGCAACTTGAAGATGCGCACAAGAAGAAGGATGCCCATGATGCAAACAAGTTTGCGGAAATTGAAGATTCCATCAAGCAGAATCATCAACAGATGCAAGGGGCATTTCATAACCTTCGTAGTGATTTTCAGAGCACACTCTCTCAAGCCATCTCTCAACAAGATGCAAAACTTTCTAAAGGTTTTGAGGAGCTCAAAGATCTTTTTCGACATCGTGAAAAAACAAGGAAACCAGAAGCAACGGAGGACATGGAATCCTCAGAGTGATGAGCCAAACCAAAACATGATTAGTTTGCATAGCAGTGCATCACCATCAAGACATTCAACTCGAGTGTTTGGTAAGGGACCATGGTGTAATCATTGCGGTCATGGCTACTTTTTCTCTCAAACACCACATATGATGGTGATTCGTTAGGAACCTGCATGGAGCCTAGTAGAGTGGATTGGTGATCCCCATGTCCTAGACCTCTGGTGTGAGATCCATGAAGCTCTGCTTTGGCACAACCATGCTTTTGGGGATACTTTATCTGAGAATATTTTCGTTTCTTGGGCTCTTTACTTTCGCTTCGATGATATTTTATACATCTTGCCACTTCACAAAGTTGATACACGTTCCAGTGAGTTTGGCAAGACCAATCCTTTGTCATCGAGACCGATTTTGGTTGACCTTGGACAGTCAAAAGCCGTCAAGTGTTTGACCTTTCTTTCGTTGGAAAACATTCCTATCACAGGACACCGGGGAGACAGTGCAGAAACATGCTGTATTGAGGGTGTGGTTTGGATGACCTTCCAACATACCACTGGGGATAATTTCGCCAATCGAGACCCTCTCAAGGTTCTAAAGATGGTGCATTGGAATCCGCTGTTCCCGGGAGGTTTTACAACATGGGATCTGAAAAAACCTGATGATTCGTCACCTTTTTGTAAAGCAGTTTTGGTATGGGAGATAACCCTACTTTGTGAATTTTGTGTGCAGATTGTGTCATTAAACCAACTGTATCGCATTTCACCTTTGCATGCATGTCGTATTGGAGAGGCCATCAATCCAGGACCACCAGTGATACCTTTCAAAATAGCTCTGATAAACCCTACTTCCGTGTATAACAAATCCGAGGATTTCCAATCACTCCGATGTCACGCATATGCTCTCAGTGAAAACAGTGCAACGCAGAGTGTACAAACGGAAATTGACAGAAAACTTGGAACATCAGGAATCAAAAGTGTTTGGTCCCCCCCAGTTGCACCACATGCAGCTTGCACTTACGACACAGCCAAAAGAGGACAAGCATCCGGTGTTTCAATTCACTCGCATTTTCCAGTGACAACTGCGAATTTTACTCCTGATGATGCTACTGACCCAACTCGGATAATGTCAACAATAGTGCATATTGGACCATGGCACATTCTTTTGGTAGTCTTGTATGGAATCCCAAGTTGTCACTCCAAATCCAAAGAAACTACGGATCATTTGTTATATCAAGCAGGTTTGCATGTGAATAAACATAGATTGCCAGCCTTGATTCTAGGTGATTTTAATCACCCGCCTCACATGTTAAGGTCGATGCAAACCCTGAAAGTTCAAGGTTATCAAACCACAGCCGATTTGTATCAGACACTGCATGGACACCAGATGCCATTTACTTGTCGGGAAACAACTTGTAATGACCACATCATAGTTCATCCGGATCTTATACCTTTTTTGGACCAAATCATTGTCGACAAAAGTAAGATCTTCAGTGACCATGATCCGGTGATTTGTAACTTTCAATTACCGGGCGAAATACCAGCCAAATACACGATAAAGCATCCTATACTACATGGACTTCGTTTGAACCGGACAAGGACTATATGGCAATGGCTTTTCAAACTTATGCCAAAAAGAATGGACTTCCCATCACTTCCTCTGATAGATGCAGCTTTGATAATCTTGAAGATGCACTAATCCAATGGACAAAAGATACTGAAAATGCAGTAGATTGGTCCATTCAAATGCAGCATAAAGAAAATCCAGATAAGTTTCCTACAAAGCAGTTACCTCGACAAGCAAGAGGCAGAGCCAAAGAACATAAGATAATACAGAAGCCATTGATATCATGGATGAAGCCAGCATGTCATGGTCAGTACACACCAGCCGTCAATGCCAATTCGATCTTGCTGACGCAAAAAGTTCGACAGGTCCGTAGAATCCAAAGTTTGAGATATCGACTCAAAAAACTTGTTGTGCTTGAGAATGGATACACAGACCAACATCTACAACTACAACAAGAATGGAAGGCCATACAGAAAGCGCCGGGTTATAAACCCAACTTTCCTGCATGGTGCGCCAACATTCCAGAAGTAGGGTGGTGTCCTTTAACAATGCCAACAGAAGATTATCTTTTCTTGATCCAGCAGTTTGCCAAATTCGAGTGTGATCAAATTTCTGCCAAAGTAGATTCGACTTCTCGTAAAACTGCCAAGTTTGATAACCTGCATGAGTCAGCTCAAACCATTTACACCAACGCAGCTAAGCAAGTTCGAAAAGCGTCACCTGATGTCCTTCAAAGCATTCAGGAGAGCATCAGCATCCCAGCGCAGTGCATTGCAAATAGATCAGGACTGGTAACACTACAAGTTGAAAGCACATGTCTACTGCAGTCACACCTTCCTTTGGAAATATGAGGGAAGACCAGCGACTATCAATGATATCACACTCAACACAATAGATGTTGTGTTTCATGAAGATGATGATCATATACCTTTTGAAGGGAAAATTGAACAAGACCAATGCCACACTACACCTGAAGTTCTTGCTTCTAAATTGGACGAATACTGGGGACAATTTTGGTGTCGAGATTCAAGACGAGATTTTAATCAACCAGACGCTGAAGATGATCCTTGGGCGAATTTTCAGAGATGGCTGGACTCAACACCTGATATCCCCCAGGCAACCGTCAATCTTGATGACCCAAAGGAATGGCAATTGGCATTGAAACTCATGAATCCAAAAACTGCCAGGGGAATTTATTCTTGGACAGTTGATGAGTTGCGATCCTTACCTTTCAATGCCATCCAATCGTTATCCCAGATATTTCATCGTTTTACAGGCCATTCTTTTCCTTCAAGATGGCAAAAGGCACTGACAATACCATTGGGTAAAGAACAACATGCAAGCTCACCCACCAAGACCAGACCAATTACTGTGCTCAGCCTTCTATATCGTCTATGGTCAAAAGTAGTAACTTCGCAAGTTTTGAGACATTGGTCTAGGCATCTTCCTGACTATATCGTCGGTTTCACTCCAGGAAGATCACCACAAAATGAGATGATAAAGACCCAACATGAGTTTGAAAAGAGTCATGAAAAATTTGAAAGAGGTGCAACACAGTGGCAAGGTGTGACACTCGATCTTGTCAAATGTTTTAACCTTATTCCCAGAGAACCTGCCAGAAGAGCACTGATTAAAGCAGGAGTTCCAATACCACTCGTCAATGTATGGTTCCAGTCTTTAAATAACCTCGTTAGATTTTGGAAATTTCGTGACACAGTGGTAGAATCAGGACTGACAATGACAGGAACACCGGAGGGTGACACCTTCTCAGTGTTATGCTGTGTTGCAATTTCAAGAATTTGGGCGCATCATTTACAAACTCTACAAACAGTTCCATCTTGTTATGCCGACAACTGGAGCTGGAGGTGTCAATTCTTGGATCAAAACCTCGCAGCGCTGGAAGTGACAAAAGATTTTACCAGTGATTGTCGTCTCAAACTTGATTGGGAAAAAACTTGGGCATGGATAACATTCCATAACAACAAAGCAGCATGGAAAGCAGCCATGAAAAATGCCTTACCTCGTCAAGCCACAATCCATGTGGTGACAAGTGCAAGAGAGCTAGGCTACACAATGCACTATAACAAGGTACAAAGTCGAAAGACCCAAAAACAGCGACATCAAGCAGCGCTTGAACAAGTACTTCGCATTCGAAGATTGCCAGTTTCGTTGCAGGTTAAGGCCCAATTACTCACAGATGCTTGCCTTTCCAAAGCACTTTGTCAAACAGAAACATACCATGTGGGGTTACCTTGGTTTTTGGAACTTCGGTCAGCGATGAGTAGAACATTAGTCCCTGACAGGAAAATTACTAATCCTTACCTTGCGGTTATGTTGTTGTCACGTTATACCAAGGATCCTGAATTGTACTATGTGCAACAGTGCATCAGATCCATCAGAAAATTTCTCATCCACATTGGACAGGACATGAGAGATAAGTTCTTGAAAATTGCCTCCAAACATAACTTGCGCCCCATGCAAGTACATGGTCCAGCGGGAACATTAGCAATGAGCCTCATGAAATTGGGATGGAAAATCACCATCACTGGTGAAATTCACACAGACTCTATGCTGAACCTGCATATTATCAAAAGCCCTCTTGATTCGTTGATGCGGTGCTCCCAGCAATCATGGATGAAAAATGTTTCCCAGTTTTGTTTATGTAGGCCAGAATGGAAAAACTTGCCAACCATCGACAGAACTGCCACAGTAAAACTCTTCATGCAGCTACCCCAGCATCAGCAGAACACCATTGCCAGATTTCTCACAGGTTCATTCATGGAACCAAACCAAAAAGAACATGTTCGAGAAGGACCAGTGATTTGCGATATTTGCAAAAATGCTGAAGATTCACTACATCACAGACTCATGTCTTGTCCAAACACCGAGTATGTCAGACAGGACAACATCTCGATAGTAGAGTTTTTGGAGACTCATGACCCATGTCACTTGCACTTGCCGGTTGTCTACCAAGACGAAATGTATGACTTCAACACATGGTTCTTCCACCAAAAATGGAACCAGGAGGTCAACGCTTGTGTTGTGCAACAAATCCAGCAGGAAAATGAACAAAACATAAGATCATGTATTTATAGTGACGGTTCATGCAGAAACCCAACATCACCAGCTTTTCGCAGAGCCTCGTTTGCCTTGATCTTTCACCACAAAGTTGATGAATTCGAGTGTTTTCACGTGGTAAAGACATTCCAGAAAAATAATGTCATTCCAAATACATTTCAGGTACTTGCGATGGGACCCTGCACAGACTTCCAGAGCATTCCACGTGCTGAACTGTATGCAACCATGACACTTTTACAGTTAGCGAATGGCTTGCCCATCTTTAAACAGCCCTCAACCCATAGCACCCCCTCACGCCCAAACCTCAATTTTCATCAAATTTCATCCCGCCACCTCATTCATTATCATCAATTTCACCAAATCATACCCCATCACCTTATCCATTTTTTACATCTCAAAAAAATCAAAATTTTAGGGTATATATCTATGTAGATTAGGGGCAAAGTCTCCCTTATAGAAAAATAATATTATCTCATTTTCTGGATAATATTATCTTATCAAAAGATGGGCATGGTGTGGTAAATAGAATATTTTGTGTATCGTCTATTGGTGCTCTTCTTTTATGTTCCATTTATTGCTATTTGGAAATTGTTCGTTAAATTTTTTGTATATCTCTTCTTTTTTTCTGTAATATTTTTTTTTTTGCTTCCTCTTTTTTCTTCACAGGATTTTTTGGAACTGATACATTGTTTTTCATAGTTTTTCAGCAGTAAGTTTAATTCTGAACCTGAATGCTGAACCCAAAAGAAGTGTTCGTCCCAATTTTCATGCCTAACCTTTCTATTACATAACTCACAGTATGTGCTATTATTCGCTCTCTCTTCTCTCCTCTTATGGTTTATTTCTTGTTCATTTTTTTCATACCACTGCTTATGTGATGCCTTTTTACTCTCCCTACATAGAAGACATTGCTTGAAACCTTCAAACTCGTTTATTTCCTTTGATTTTTTACATCTTGAACATGTTTTTATTTCCATGATATGCTACTGTATATAGTGATTATTTCTTTAAATACTTTTTCTAATAAAGATTTAATCCAATAAGATATAAGTATTATTAGACATATCTTTGAAAATCTTATAATACAAAAGTGTAGCCTCTTTTGGTTCTTTGATTTTACCCTCCATCAACATTTTATGATACTGTTTTCGTTTGGTGTCATAATCCCCAACTGGCCTACCGATTTGTTTTTT